>JAYXIM010007660.1:0-108264 GCA_037575425.1 Anastrepha fraterculus
GTAACCCCTTAAATATTTTATTTCCCTTTTTATGTGCTCTAACTGATAGAGATTCACATAAATTTTCATCAGTAAATGGGATATCAATTAGATATAAAATCATTGAGTTATTTGAAGCTATTTTCACATTTGCAAATTTAAATGATTCTTCAACATTACTAAAGGGAATTAAATCTTTTTCAAAATTTCTTTCATTCAAAAAATATATGAGTTTACTAAGCCAACTTTGGCCCAATGAATTGCATAATTTATATTAACAATTTCTTCGTTTATTAATTCTAATTGGTATCTTATACTTACAGCAACATCATGTTGAATGCTAACATGATTTTTCAATAGTGCAAATATTTTGTTTGAAATCTCTGTAATATTATTAATTCTTTCATTCATTAACTTATTTATAATTACTTGTCTGTCATTATTTTCAAGGACATTATTAATATGATTTTCTAATATTTTAAAGTCTTCATGGTCTGGACTTCCTGCCAGCCATTTCCAAGCAGATCCTAGAGCATTTAATGATCTTTTATTAACCTTTGGTTTTAATCTATTTAGGGAATTTTGTATTTGTGTTACTTCGTTATTTAGGAAGGCGAGTAGGGGATTGGTAGCAATAATTTTATGTTGTTGTTGTTGTTGTAGCAGCAGAAACATTCCCCATACTTACATACGGTGAATGCTGCTGGAGTGACAGTCCTTGGCCGGATATAACTCCGGGTCGTTTCGGTAATGTAGAACCGACTGTCGTGGTTCTACGGTGGTTCACAAATGTATGTCTTATGCTATTGTTAAGATTGTCCAATGTCCTTTGGTATTCATTTATGTCTATTGTATGAATAATTCTATAAGCCCCGGATTGAATTTTTATCCATCCTGTATTAAAAGTCGCTAATTGTGAGTTAGTATAGTCAAGTATCCTAAATTCGCCACTGACTAGTGGTAGAAGTAATCTAAAAAGAAAAATATAATTTTTTTTTATGTCTTAATGTTGCTTTAGTATACTATCCGTCCTTTTTCAGTAATAACTATACTTGATTTGTCTTCTCTTACTATTTCCTTTTTATATCTAGCAGTGAGTTTTGAACTTAATCTTGTATTAATTCTTACGTAAATATCATCACCTGGTGAATATGTTTTCATAGGAGTTCTTTTTTTATTATGCGCTTCTAAATCTTTTTCCTGTTTTTTCTTAATTGCCTCTATGTTTTCTTTCCGTGAATTTTCGTATTGCTCTGGGTTTGTAGAAACTCTTCTTCCGAAGAATGCTTCTATTGGTCGTTTTCCTATTGTAGAATGAATGGTGTAATTGTATTCATATACAGATCTATCTAAAAGTTCTGAAAAGGATCTATGTATTTTTGCAGCTTTCAGACACCGCATAATTTCAGTAAGGATTGAGTGAAATCGCTCTACCTATCCACTGACTGTACTTGTGTAAGGAGGTCTTTTATAAATTTGTATTTGTAACTGATCTTCTAGCATGAAACTTATAGATGCTGAATTCAAAGCTTTTTTGTTATATACTAAATTTGAGTACGCCAAAAGCGAAAATTATCTGTCTTAATAGATCTCTAATGTCTTCACTTGCTTTGAAGTCTATTAATTTAACTTGAGCATATTTTGAAAATTTATCAACAGCTGTGAGAACTAGTCTTTTCTCCGTATTGTATATATCGATATGAACTATTTCTTCAGGATATTGGGGAATGGATGTTTCGAGTAATTGTGGTTTATTGCGGTGTAGGTCATATTTGCTTTCCTTACACAATTTACATTGTTTAATTATATTTTCTATTTTTGAACTCATTTTTGGGAAGTAAAATTTCTGTAATATTTGAATCTTATTTTCTTGAGGATTTCTGTTTATGTTCCTCTGGCAAATTTTCTACTTGAGTCGGAGTAAAGCGTATTTTAAATTTAGAAAAATGTAGTGGGTATATTTGTTGGATTTTTTCCATGATTGGTTCCGATGTAAAAATGCCATTTATTACTGAAGGGTTTAAGTATCGTTTGAAAATGGAAATTAGATTTTCGTGAGTGTAGTCATGTTGAATAAGAATATGTCTATGAAATGTGGGAAATGGAATCTTAAATTGATAACTATTTTCTTCGCCACTTAAGAGCCAAATTTGATTCTTAAAAGCGTTTATTGGTGCTTCTACTGCGGGAATAAGGTTATGTGCGGAACTTTCATTGCTATGTTGTGTGCCTGTCAATGAATAAATGTGAGATATTTGTGGTGGTCTTGAAAGTGCGTCAGCTACAACATTTTTTGTTCTGCCTGGTTTATACAGGGTGAACGATATGAAGTGTTACCTATTCAAAACACCATAACTTTTTTGTGTGAAATTAGTTTTTATTGATTTCAAAGACAAAATTGTTCAAAAATGATTACAATTTTAACATATATTCACTTACAGAAATATATTCAATCACAGAAATTAGGGACCAGATTATCGCTAGCATTTCTTTTTCGTTCACTGCGTAATGTTCTTCGGTCTTCGATAAAGTTCTAGAAATTAAGGTTATTGGTTTTTCATTTTGTGAAAGTACCGCTCCAATCGCATAGTTGGAGGCATCTGTCGTCAATTTGAATTCTTTGGAGATGTCAGGATATGTCAGTAATACGTCTTTTTCTGTGAGTGATCGTTTGAGTTTTTGAAATGAGTTCATTGCTTCTTTGTTTAGTGAGATTTTAACTTTTTTGGAAATATTTTTGGACACTCGTCCGTCTTCCCCTCTTAAAAGGATCGTTAGAGGTTTTGCAAGCTTTGCAAACGGCGATAATAGCCAGAAACTCCTTAAAAGGATTGAAGATCTTTAAGCGTTTGTGAGGGTGGAAAATTTACTATTGCGTCAACTTTTTGTGGATTTGTTTTGAGGCCGTTTTCCGAAATAATAAAACCTAAAAATTTTACTTTTGTTTTTAAGAATTCACATTTGTCAAGCTGAATTTTTAAATTAGCTTGTTCCAAAGTATCAAATTTTTTTTTAATATCATTAAAATGAGTTTCTTCATCTTTACTAAATATAACAACGTCATCGATGTAAACATTACATCTTTTCCCTATGTGATCCCTTAAAATGTCATCAAGAGCACTTTGGAAAATAGAAGGAGCATTCTTGAGACCGAAAGGTAATCGGGCGAATTCATATTTCTCATTATTCACCGAAAAAGCTGTCTTCTCTATATCTGATTCCTTTAAAGGAATCTGAGTACTGAAAAGAATATTCTTTCCGAGTTCTGAAAGTACTCCATTTATTTCGGGGATTGGATATTTGTCGGCTATTGTTATTGAGTTTAGTTTCCTATAGTCTATCACCATTCGGTATTTTTTCTCTCCTGACGCATCTAATTTTTTTGGTAGTACCCGTACAGGCGAGTTATATGGAGACCATCTACGCTTTTCTTGCTTTTCTACCTGTTCTTTGAGGCACATTGGGCACGGATAACACTTCGTGTAAATTGGGCTATTGTTGGTAGTTCTTATTTCACCGGTCACTGTAGTAGTAAATGTCAACTTTTCGTCAGGTTCACTAAGGAGTGTGTTGTAATCAGCAATCAGTCTTGTTAAAGTATCTTTTTGATATTTTGTTATATGGTCGGTACGTATGTCAATTTTGTTGATTGCCTGCGTGATATGCTGTTTAATTGGAACTTTTACTGTGTTCTGAATTGTCATATAGTCATGTTTTGTGTGAATTATGGCCGAAAGGGATTTTAAACTGTCGTTTCCTAAAATTCCATGGAAAGGTTTTAATGAAGGCAGAATAAAAAATTGTATCATTAGATCTGGTATTCCGAAAAGACTTACGTTTGTATGATGGGTTATTTTTACATTACCACCGATAGAGTTCGCCAAGAATATATTGTCATTAGGAATTGGGTTGGGTACTATAGAATGTTGAATGTAATTTTTGTTAGAACCTGTTCCGATTAGAATTTTAAAATAAGGCAGTGAGGAGTTCGCTAGTCTAAAAAATGTATATCGGAAAGATCCTCAATAAGAGTTTCACTTTCTTGGTGGTCAAAATTATCTGTTTCATAATTATCGTTACATCCCTGATTTGGTTCGTCAGGATACCTGTTGTGTGTTTCCTCAAATTAACCGTAATTTTCTGCGTTTGGGTGTATTTCAGAATTTATATGGAAGTTCCTTTGCAATTTGTTGGGCTTATGTAGTTGTTGGATTGGATAAGGGGGACGTTTTCCTAACAAGAGATTCGGTGCTGGTCGATTTATGTAATTAACTCTTCGTGTTTGGATACTTTGGTCAATACCCATTGGTTCAGGTTTTGGTAATGGTTTAGGTGCAAAAGGTCGAGGAGGACCTTGTTGCCATTGTTGGTTAGGTGAGGGTTGATAATGCCTATGTCCTTGCATTGGTTGATTCCAATGAATTAAATGTGGATAAAATGTTTGAGGTTGAGAGTTTCTACGTAGAGGAGGGGGAGGAGGCGTTGCATGATGAGTTTTACGGGAGTTATAGTGGTCAACGTGTGCTCTGAAAGTTTAATTTTCCAATTTTAAGCATAATTGGAGTGCCTCAGGAAAATTGGAAGGTTCCCTAATTCCTCGCAATCTAGGTAAGTCTCCGTTGAGACCCCTTATGAATGTATCAAGGGCTTTATTTCTGTATGTGGGTACCAACAAGGTGCGAGATTCCATTCCTGCATCCGAACAAGAAATTTTGTTTAGGATCAGGGAAATATTGGTATAAACTTTCTGATACGAACGAATTCCTGTACGAACAAATTTCCTTGGATTAAGGATGACATTTGATACTCGAGAGTACCTAAATCTCGTTTGTCACCATAATGCGTACCACGGCATACCAGACAGCGGGAAATAGCGGTCCAGTTTAAGGGTGTATTGTATGATTCCAATACAATGTCCGCATGTCCTATAATTTTATTCCTGATAACGCTAATAATTCCAAAATATTTATGGGAGCCCCGTATGGCTTCGTACATCTGAAGTATTCTTTCCACACTTTTCTTCCAAGATCCGAATTCCCCTAGATCACTGGAGAATTCGCGAAAGCAACGTACGACGTCAGGTATTTTGTCTAATTCTCCTATGCCGTTTGCTGCTGCTATATTCACTTGTTCGTCTACCTCAACAACATTTCTTGCACTTACACGTTCGTTTAAAATCCTATTCACTATTTCTGTCACTTGTCTATTTATGTCCCTACGAGTATTTTCTTCGTTTGGTTGAGGGTTTGGGGAATTAAGGGCTGCTGGTCTCAAAATATTAATTGGATTAATCATTTTAAATGTCAAGAGATAATTTAAATTTCCTTCAAATTTATTAGTTTTATTAAATTTTATTTAGCTAAAGTTTCCTTGTTTCAAATTTATATTTGCACTTTACAAAATATTTAACTTTTATTCAATATTATTAATTTTTTCCTTCAATTTAATTATTCTCTTATGGATTTTCCTTCTTTTAATTGGCTCATAAAAAATCGTTTACAAAATATTTAGTCTTATTCACTATTATTTTTTCAATTTAATTTCTTAATTTATTATTTCAATATTAATTTATTCAATTTAATTATTCTCTCATGGATTTTCCTTGGCTCGTAAAAATATTTTCCACTTCGCAACTAAATTTAACAATCGAGCTTTTAAAGTTTAACTCTACTTTTTTAAATTATTTTCGCACAATTTCCACGATTGAGCCTTAAGATTTTTCTCAATTTATGCACAAAAACAAATTTCTTCAATTATTTCTACAAGATTTCTTAATTATTTTTCGCTTAACTAAAACTTACAGTAAGGCTAGCATTATTTCTCCACCGGCTGCTAGGATGTCTCTGAAACTGGAGGATATTTACAGATTTGCCAAAGAATGTGGAAAATTTTCACAGGACTAACTATCTCTATCTTTGTCTCTATTATTTCCTATCTCTTTCTCTGATACTTTTCTCCTTCCTTCCTTGACTATCTACCCTCTTTTCAGAGCTTTAAATACAATGGGCTTTTTAGCCTGAGTGTTTTAGGAGCCACCAAATCTCCTGGTGCTCCTTGACTCGAACTTTTTAAATTTCAATTTTTCACCCCCAAAATTGACAATCAGCTGTCAATACATCTTTGAAAGGTTTTTCTTCATAGAAATTGCTTTGGTGGAATATTTTGGAAATTTTGGTAATTTTGGTTTGTTTAATTATTATTAACGATATGAAGAAAAGACAAGGAGAAGGAAAACAGTTGGAGGTAATCCGTAAACGACGTTTACTGAAGTTTCAAAAATTATGGCAGCAATGCTCTCGAAATTCGATATTACATTTTATAATAACTGGACACACGCTTTTTTTATGTTATATGAATGCATAGTTAATACTCGTAATACCTAACAAACATTTTATTAGAATTATGTCTACAAACCTGTTTTCTTTGTCGGCATCCATTTTATTTAGTTTTTACTGTGACGTTTTTCTTTACACTCGTAAAAATATTGATCTGTTATACAGAAAATACAAAAACACATACAACCCGTATGTTAAAAAGTATTGTTATTATCTAGGATTATTTTACTGTATAATCTCAGATTTTGGGAGAGGAATTTTTGTATCGGAAATCCTGGTTTTAATTACGGATTGGGAGCGCGAAAAAGTAAAGGGTGACTTTTTAAGAGCTATAGGAAAGTTTTTCAAAAAAACACACGTAAAATTCAGAAAAATGAATGAAATTTTTATTTAAATCGATGGTACAGTCCATATAATTTAATGTTTGAAGATTATTTCATGCAAATGTTGACCGCGACAGCGCTTCAAATGGTCTATCCGCTTAGTCCTATTTTGGCATACTCTTTCCAATGTTTCAGCCGGTATCTCACATATAAATGCTTTAATGTTGTCTTCCAATGCGTTAATTGAAGCAGGCTTTTCTGAATAGACATGAGCTTTAACATAGCCACATAAAAAATAATCTAAAGGCGTTATATCGCACGATCTGGGTGGCCAATTGACAGGTCCCGAACGTGAAATAAAATGTTCACCGAACTCGCCTCTCAACAAGTCCATTGTTACGTGTGCTGTGTGGCATGTGGCACCGTCTTGCGGAAACCACATATCATGCAAGTCAAGCTCTTGCATTTAGAGCAAAAAAAAGTTGGATATCATTTCACGGTAGCGTTCACCATTCACAGTTACGTTACGATT
This sequence comes from Anastrepha fraterculus, assembly GCA_037575425.1. NCBI lineage: Eukaryota > Metazoa > Arthropoda > Insecta > Diptera > Tephritidae > Anastrepha > Anastrepha fraterculus. Next base: position 7,170 of record JAYXIM010007660.1, read on the forward strand.
CGCATCATCTTTGAAGAAGTACGGTCCAATGATACCTCCAGCCCATAAACCGCACCAAACTGTGACCTTTTCTGGATACATTGGTAGCTCTTGCAATTCTTCTGGCTGATCTTCACTCCAAAATCGACAATTCTGCTTATTTACGTACCCATTGATCCAAAAATGAGCTTCGTCGCTGAACACAATTTTTCGATAAAAAGTGGATCTTCGACTAACTTTCCAAGAGCCCATTCACCAAAAATTCTGCGTTGCGGTAGGTCGTTCGGCTTCAATTCTTGCACCAACTGTATTTTGAAAGGCTTCACACCTAAATCCTTTCGCAAAAAATTTCCACGTTGTTGAGTAACAGAGGCCCAATTGCTGCGAACGGCGACGAATCGATAATTGATGGTCATCATTAACACTGCCCGATACAGCTGCGATATTTTCTTCAGTTCGCACTCTACGTAAGCGTGTTGGTGGTTTGATGTCCAATAATGTAAATTTGGTTGTAAATTTAGTTACCATAGCTCGAATAGCTGCTTCAGTGGGTCGATTAAACTGACCATAAAATGGAAGAAGCGCGCGATAAACAGAACACGCATTTTTATAATAAAACTCCAAAATTAAGAAAAACATTTTTTTAACAGCGGTCGCCCCTCGGCAGGCAATGGCAAACCTCCGAGTGTATTTCTGCCATTAAAAAGCTCCTCATAAAATATCTGCCATTCGGAGTCGGCATAGAACAGTAGGTCCCTCCATTTGTGACACAACATCAAGACGCACACCACAAATAGGAGGAGGAGCTCGGCCAAACAGCCAAAAAAGGGGCCAATTATATATACATATATATTTATCAATTTTGAACGCAGTTACCGCACGACTATTTGTTCTAACAATGTATCAGAAAACATGAAAAACAGAAAATTGAGGACAGACAGATTTTTCTTTATATGATTTACAAATCAATTACTTTTCTTATTCCTAAGGGATTGATTCCCTTCCTGAATTTGTCCCTGTGCTCAATCAATCACATAACAACGGATATATGCGCCAAATCTGTGTTGAATTAAAAGTCATTAAATATTTCAGATGTATATGTTAATAAAAAACTTGATTAAGTTTGCATAAAAATTTTAAAATATATTTGATTAGAAAGTCATGTACAGAAGGGGCATATTTTAATGTTAATCTTAGGTGGATAATGCATTTTGTAAAATATCATTTTCCCCTTCGTATTTTGTTTTTCTTTTATAGTGCATTGTTTTTGTGAGCAATTTTAGTTTTATTTTATAATCCTCGATGGTTTAATAAGTTTACTTGCAGGTGGAGGTAATTTACAAAAACCAGTCGCATCGAAAACAGGAAGTAATTCACGCACACGGCTTGTCTTATTTCCATCAAAAATTCTAAATAAATTACATATTTTATAAAAATGTGCGCAAGTCTGCTGTAAAACAAACAATTTATGTAAATACCGTCTTTTATAGTCAATTTTTGCACCTTTCATTTGTAGATTTGCCTCAGTCGGAAAAAATGTCGCATCATAAAAATTCAACCCATTTTGTAATAATATATTATATTCATCCATTGATGCCAATGTTATTCGAATGACCGCTGTTGCTGATTCTCGTCGCTCTTGCTTTTCAGTAACTTCATTTCTGGCTATAATAGCTCCTTAAAAGATATAATCAAATACTTTTTAGTTGTTGGATAAATACCAGAATATGTATATGTATAATGTGTATGTAGAATATAATATTATATATGTAAAAGTGAGGTTTGTGTGTTTGTTGGGGTTGAGAAATTTAGAGAAATCGAATTTATGGAACGGATTTTCAAAACTCAAGATTTTTGTTTTTAATTTTTAACACTTTTTTGCATTGCTCATTCTAGTCAAACAAACTCTATCACAATTTGCAAATTGGCAGCTTTATTGCAAGGTTGGTAATAAATATATACGGTTTTTCAATTGGCGCGGGTCGGTTTTGGCGCCCTGTGGCAGCCATTTCGTTTTGGTGACATCTGTCAAATCTTTTGTTTATTATTCAGTGTCTTATGCCAAATCATCATGGCAAGTTACACGATTGAACAGCACGTTCAAATGATACAACTTTATTATCAAAATGAGTGTTCATTAACGCAAACGTTGCGCGCATTGCGCCCATTTTTCGGTAGACGTGGTGGCCCTTCCATTTCTTATGGCTCATATTGAACCATATGGACCTAGACGACATGTGGTTCCAGCAGGACCATTTCAACATCTACCCGCCCTTATTGAAAAACCCTTTATAAGCCGTAGCCAGGAGTAATGGAATTCTCACTGGACTAAAATACTAGGTATTCCAGAGAACCCTTAGCATTCCGCATACTTTCCCAAATGTACTCAGAATATGGTTCTTCTACGCCAGAGTTCGATGCCTAGGTTTTTTGTAGAGTCTACATAAATAATCTCAATGTTGTTCAATGCTACTTTATCGTATCGGTCTAGAGAAAATTATTTTATATATATATAGCAATGCATTGCGGTTTATTTGCTGGGGTTGAGCATCAGCCCATTTGCTTTATTATTATTTTTCATGCACATATTGAATTTCGTTTACGCACTATACATACGAGGGCGAAGCGATAAGTACCCGTGTTTGATGACAGAGTGTATTCCTGAGAGAAGTTGGTTTTAGCATCGTCTATCAAACGACGGCAAAAAATTTCAGACTGATTAATAGATTAGTTTGAACTTGGCAGCTATTCTAATTAGTAAGACGTGTTTCGTGATTTTCGCTAAGATGGGAAAAGATCAGTATCGTTCGGTAATTCGCTTTTTGTTTTTGGATGGGAAACATAGTTAGTTATTGGTTCAACGAATTTAAACGTGGGCGAAAATCCGTTTTTGATGAGGAGCTACCAGGACGCGGGACAGATGCGGCTACCGAGGAAAATATTCAAAATGCCCCGACATAATTCCCGCTGATTGGCGAAGTAGTAGAGGCCATAGATGTGTCGACTAGAACGGCAATTAATATTTTACATGATAAGTTGACGATGGAAAAATTGTCGATTTTTTGGGATAGGAACGAAATCATCCTCATGGATTTTCTAGAAAAAGGAAGAACGATCACTGGATAATACTACAGTGAGTTATTGAACCGCTTTCACAAAATTGAAGGAGACACGACCGCATTTGGCGAAAAAGAAGGTGCTGTTTCACCACTATAACGCACCAAGAGTTGCCGCCGCCAAATTTGCATGAATGGCGTTATGAATTGCTGCCGCACCCCCCCGTATTCACCCGATCTAGTTCCCTGCGATTTTTTCTAGTCTCTTAACATGAAAAAATGGCTCGCGGGAAAAAAATTAGTTCAAATGAGGAAGTCATCGCCGAGACAGAGGCGCATTTTTGATAGTTCGACAAATCCTATTTTTTGGAGGGTTTATATAATGGCTGGAGCGTTGGAAGTGTATCTTTCTAAAAGGGGTCTAGGTTAAAAAATAAAAAAAAAATTGAAAAATTGGTGTCTTCATTTCAAACACGGGTACTTATTGAGACCCCCTCGTATAATGAGAAGAATTAAGATAATATAGATTATAAGAGTTAAGTTGAATCCAATTTTATGATTGGATCTAGTTTGAAAGCGTTTTTGACCTCTAAACTCTTCTATTAGGTTTACATTGGATAGTCATTAGTCATAAATTGACAAAAATTGTAAAATAGCAAAAGCATGAAGCAATAATTATAGGTGCCATCTTGAGCTACTTAATAAACCGTTATGTCCTCTTGAAAAAGCTACTTATTATTTTAGACCAAATTGTAAAGAAAATGCACTCAAAAGCATAGAAATTAAAACTTTTCCTAAAATGTTAGCAGGCAACACTGCTTTTATGGTGCCAGAAAACGTGGGCAAAAGAGAGACGCAAAATTTGTTCACGCCCCAAAAGACAAAATGAAAAGAAAAAATTTGGGTTAAATCGTGCGGCACTTCACTGAAACCGAAACGGTTTTCGAGATCGGCCCAGATTGGAAGAGGGCGAAATTGTCTAGTGATGCTCTTCTGATGCTTACCGATATTTACATTGCTGAAATAAGCCCGAGACTGAAAATTCTTCGGCTAATACTTCTACGCAAACAGAGTAAATCCTTTTTTATTAAAAAGTATAGTTTTATTTAAATGAATCTTGATAAATCAAGATCATGATCTCAAGATCATACGAGGTGTGTTAAAAAAATAAGGCAAATTATGAAATTTCGACTTTCGATTATTATTTTTTTTATGTAGGTACACTCGTCTCGAAGATACGAGTATGTCCACAGTTTTAGCAATATAGCATGTTTAGTTTGTTTGTGAGAGGCATAAATAAGACAAGTGTTTTGCGTGTTCGGTGATCGTCTTAATGAACGACTTGTGAAACTGGATACATTCAAATCACACATTAGTCAAATACTTTTTGAGGGGCAAATAAAAAAGTTGAAAGAGTCGGAAGTTGGGCTTATGGCACAGGAAATATCCAAAATTTGTACATGCATTGACATAGATCTTCGGAGAATAGGGAAATATCTTTTTTGTGGATATTGAGATATAGGTTGTCAAAGCTTTTGTGAAACGCCCCGAATGTTGCAAAAATTTTTAAAAATCAAATTGTATTTTACATCTGTATAGTTTTGGTTATCAGAGTTAGTTGTCAAACTACGAGGGTTTGGATTTAAAAAAATCATAGCAAATTTTGGAAACATTGCTAAATTAGAGCTTTATAAACAAAAATACGATGAAATATAGTCTAGAAAGAACTCGGTAACTAGGCACAAATAGGTATATAGTAAACTTTACACAACCTTTTATTAATGAATCATGTGCAAAAGTTTATAAGTCAAAAATTAATTATAAATGTAATGGACCTAAAATTATTGAAACAATTATAATTTCTCATCGAATTACCTTCTTGGACCTTTTCCGTCGATATAGCTGATTGGGTTTGGTAATGAAGGCGCACTACTTCAACTACTGAATCGAATTTATATAATGCATGTCTAATGTCTTCAACAGGTAGATCTTCGGGAACGTCCATGACGAAGAGTGTAAAGGTTTTTTTCGGTCGGCAAGGGATCGCTATCTGCAAAGGAATCCGTGACACTTTTATTCCGTAGTAATTAAAACTAAATAAAATTTTCTTAGTAACCTTTCATATATGAATTTATTTCTGAAAATTATGCAATATAAATTAAGCAAAATATTAATTTGAAATTATAAATATTGTATCTGGCTGGAAGAAAAGAAAATCTTTATAACTAAATGTCTATATGATTCGAAAACGAAAAACCTTGAAGAGCAATACTTTTTCCGTAAAAAAATCCAATTTCACTGTATCTAGACCCAGTCTTCTTAATATCGCATATAAAATTTCATTTTCTGAAAGACAAAGGTGGCATCCCTCAAGTTCAATTTGTTTAAAGATATGAGAAACAGGAAAATTATGTTCAAAGCAAACATCAAATGATATTTACATCATCACATCAATTTTATTCTATATTAAATATTGGGTAGTCGAAAAAGTCTTTTCGTATTCTGTCAAGAGATGTCGTTGGAGTCATCTATCTCCAGTGCTACCAATCACATTGTGTCATATCATATGGTGTTAGAAAGGTGACATTTTAAGCTTCATTTAACCAAAAAAATTAAATTCGGAGAAGTTGAAAAAAGTTATAGCTGTTCAAAAATTAGTGAAAATAATGAAGAAATTTTTGTATAAAAAAGAGAAGAATGCCACGCAAGCCACCAATGAAATTTGTGAAGCTTACGGAGACGATGCTGTATCAGTTCGTGTAGCACAACAATGGTTCGCTCGCTTCCGTTCTGGAAATTTCGATGTGAAAGATGCACCTCGCTCCGGTCGACCAATCGACCGTTGAAAAAGTCGATGAAATTATGGAAGATAAAGCTCAACAAATGGTCGCACAGCCAGGATTGACGCCTCGAAAGGTTATGCTGTGTGTTTGGTGGGATTGGAAAGGAATCATCCACTATGAGTTGCTCCAGCCTGCTCGAACGATTGACTCTACCCTTTACTGGCAACAACTGAAAGGGTGTCCATCAGGACAACGCTAGGCCACACACATCTTTGATGACTCGGCAAAAACTGGGAGAGCTTGGCTGGGAAGTTTTGATGCATCCACCATATAGCCCTGACTTTGCACCATCGGACTATCATTTGTTTCGGTCAATGCAGAACTCCCTTAATGGAGTAAAGTTGACTTCAAGAGAAGCCTGTTTCGCCGTTTTTCGCCGAGAAACCACAAAAGTTTTACACTGATGGAATAATGTCTCTAGAAGAAAAATGGCAAAAGGTGGTCGACCAAAATGGTACATATTTGGTTCAATAAAGTTCATCACAAATATAAAAAAAATGAGTTGAAGTTTGATTAGAAATACGAAAAGACTTTTTCGACTACCCAATATAAATCAGAAGGTAAGTGAAATATCACACTGTTGAATTTACTTTTATTATTTATTTTGGGAAAATTTTATTTAAAAAAATGGGTTTTAATTTAAAAAAATATAATATGTATGATATATTAAGTTATAGTAATATAATTAAGTTAACTTTTTTATAAAAACTGGCACCTAAGTTTTTTTTTCGAATCTATTTATTTATTGTAATCTGTTTTTTAACGTTCAGCACTTAAAACTAGGACATGAAACTAGACATGCATGTAAGTCACCCAGTGGTGCAGCCATTTCTTTATGTTTTCTTATTAGCATATTAAATCCAATGCTGACTTCCTCTTCAGTCTGTTAAAGGAGATCGGATTGAGAGTTATTTCCACAATTAAAGGGTTTGGGTGCGATTAGAGTCTTATATTAATAATCTACAATACAAATTATCTTACAGACTTGACACAAATGTAAAGAAAAGCAAGCCAAATGTGGCAACTATAATAATAGCAATCACTATAAATACAATATTAAGTAACTAAATTTAGATTTTTTACAAAATTAGATCTGGATAATGCAAAATTAAGCTGGCTGGTATTACATAATGAATTATAGTCTCGAAGTGCGCGAGCAATGGGTGCATTACTCGCAAATTTAGTCTTAAAGTTTTCCCCATAAAAACGGTAAACATTTCGAAGACTTCTTGGGGGAACATTAAAGCTTATCCGCTCAAGTAGATCTGGGCAGTCGACGATACTTAACAACACTAAAAATAAACGAAAGTGAAAGGACTGTCTTCTATTTTCAAGATGTTCTGTGTAGATTAGGCGACTCAGAAGAACAATTTTTTGAACGCGTTCTATTCTATTAATCGAGAGAGACCTTACGACTCCAAATAATAACAGCGCACTCTAGATGAAAACGAAAAACCATCAGTTTATAGGTATACGGATAAGAAAATTCAGTTGTATTGCGACGGATGAAGCTTAGAACCGAATACGATTTTGAAAGAATAAAATGATGAATAATGTGGCCTTTGAAGGAAAATTTTGTATTGAATAGCACTCCAAGACCCTTAAACTCTGTAGATGTAGATGTAGTACATTCTTTGAAATGGTGTAGGATGTGCTAAAAATGCACTGACGCCTTGAAAATGTTAAATGAAAACATTTTTTAATATTTGAGGACAGACGCGACCTTTTGCACCGACGATGAAGATTGTTCAAGTCGAGTTGAAGCTTCTGAGCATCCACTGAGTCATTAACAGATGAGAAGATTTTTAAATCATCCGCAAAGAGCGAGAAATTAGAAAAAGTAAAACATTTGCTTTTGTCATAGATAAAAATAACAAAAAGAAGTGGCCCGAAGATGCTCCCTTGAAGTAGCAACAAAGTGGTGCGATAAAACTCAATCAACTTTTACCACAAAACGTCTGTCCGTCAAATATGACTTAAGCCATGGCAGAAAGGTGGAGTGAAAGCCCAAGCAAGCCAACTTGTTTACTAAAATCTCGTGCGACACTTTGTAAAATGCCTTAGAGAAGTCAGTGTAGACGCAATCAACATGGAGCCCTTTAGAAAACGATAGAATAGATGACTCGCTAAAAATAGCAAGATTAGAATCTGTGGAACAGTTACAAAATCATGTTGGCTTGGGTTAATTAAAGACTTAACCGCAAAATAAATTTTGTCCTTTACAATGCATTCAAACAGTTTAGCGATGATTGATAGCTTAGAAATTGGCGTTTAATTACGAATATAAATTTTTCTTCCACTTTTTTAAAAAGGCGTAGTGATTGTAAACTTCCAATCATTTAAGAAAGTGCCCATAGGTAAAGATTTAATAAAAATAATCTCTAGAGGAGTTGCTAACGCTGGACAATTCTTAAGCAGAATAGTTGAAAGACCAGCAGCATCTGTATGTGACGACGGTTTGAAAGAAATCATCCCCCTTGTAAATGTCATCAGATGAGATGTGCATATTGCCAAAATTTAGAGATGAGTATATAAGGACTTAAATTTCTTTTGAAAATGCTTGTACTTTGCAAAAAATAACTGATTACTTTGTGCTTTAAATTTCTTGATTTGCTTATTATGCCAAGGTGACTTATAAAAGCGCCTCTCTTTTAAAGGAATATTATTTATGCAAAATTCATGCATTATTGATTTAAAATAAGAAAAACAACTGTGAATGCTCAATTCGGACAATACGAGTAATTCATCCCATTTAAATTCTAAAAGGGAGTTATTTAAGTTGACATAATCACAAGATGCATAATTAAAAATAGTTTCATCAAAACACGATAAAAGTAAAAACTCATATAAATTTAGCTTCATTTTATGCTCAGGAGACTATCTACAAAGAGAGATAGTAATTGCAATATGTTGCATAAATTAAAATTGCTATTAGGCGGGATATAGAAGGCGATCAAATATATTATATTATAAGCAGTCACATGATTTAGAGCCCTTGATGCAGATGCAAAGATGATCAAGCAACGAGTCGTAATTTTTGTGCGTAATTGAAAACGCACGTTACTTTCTTTTGACGGCAATTAGAACACCACCTCCTCTTAAGCAATCAGTTTTAGCAGCATCGCGGTCTTTACGAAGAACGAAATGTTGTGATAATATACCTTTAGCCCACACTTTAGTAGGTCATTAAACGTCAAATTTGTCGCGATTGAATCGTTTAGATTCCTGGAATTTGGCTTCAATTTACTAGTATCGCTTGATTTTTGATACAAGCCATTATGTTATCCTCAGTGACGGTGGGCTTAAAGGAAGACAAGTGTAACCATCTTCTTGAGGCAATAACATCTACGCTCAGTTTTTTTATATTTACCTTTCTTACTTTGCACTTTTCCTCACTGTGATTGTGCGAGAGAAAGAGGAGCTGAAGCAGTAGCAGTAGCTGATTTTAGAAAAGCATTGGCAGCATTAAAAATTTGTAATGAATTTGTACTTGTACTCAAAATTGGCGCGGAGAACGCAGAGCTCAACGCGTTTCTTAAGCCAGTGTTAACTAAGGCAGCAACAGCATAAGTAAGAAAGTCATCCCTCTCAGTTGTAGCTACGAATACGGTGGAAGCCGGCAAAATTGGAGATGGAAGAATGGAAAAATTGAATTGTTGTTGTTTTTGCTAACATCGCGAGTATGGACAAGAGAAGTTTTTTGCGAAGCATCATTTATTCCATCAGATGCGGTAGCTGCTGCAGCGGCGTAAGTATTTTTTTCTTCAGTTATTATGAGAAATTTCAGATCACGATGAATATAGCCGTTAGTTATGTAATATGGTACGTTTGTAATCATTCTTAGGGTTTTTGTCTGGAATCTTTGGATTATTTCGATGTAAGAGTGAGCTGCAATGCCTCAGAGTTGTATGCCATAGACCCATATATGTTCTATGGAGGGACCTACAGTTTTAAGCCGACTCCGAACGGCAGATATTTTTATCCAAAGTTTTTTCCTGACAGAAATACACTCTGAAGGTTTACCACTGCCTGCCGAAAGACGACCACTATTAGAAAAAACTTTTTCTTCATTTTCATTTCATGTACGGAAATTTGAACCTATGTACTCCGAATGGTAGTGACGCACCAACTCATTCGGCTACGGCAGCGGATATTGCGTAGCATTATTTTGATGTATGGTTACATAATTGAGTTTCACGGGAGGGCAAATACTTCGTGGAGTGTAAAAGTTACTTACTGATTTTGTCTCATTGGATTTTATTCTCCAATTTCTTAACCATTGGTTAAATTATCAAGTCCTTTTTGGAGTTTGGGGATTAGAGTCAATTGCGAGAACAGCGCGGTCATCTGCAAACGTTCCGACGACACTTTCCTTAGTTACTGGTAAATCGTGGGTTTAGAGCAAGGCAGTTGTTTAAGTACTTCTCTTTTGATGAAATAATATCCGGGGGCTTTCTTTGTTTTTTATTGCCACTTTTATTTCTTTCTTCGAAAATGCATTTACAGCCGGGTCCATTCGGTGAATGAGCTCCAGGGTGTCTTTGAGTTTTTGAGCAGTGATAAGCTTAATATGAAAACTCGGGATAAGTGCCGAGCAAATTTAGCTAATTTATTATTTTCATTTCAATGACTGATTGTGTTAAAGCTGATATTTTTAATTTTTGGCAGATTCCCAAAGTGAGTAATCAGTGGCAGGGGTTACATCGTTACTACCTCAGTAAGTTCTTGAGTTGTGTTCTTTTTCGAAAAAATATTTGAGCTCATGTGTGAGCAAGTTTAATGTTCTATTGTCTTAAGGATGTCTATGTTTTAATTTCTTTTTAACCACCCGGGATACTTGGGTGTGTTGTTGCTTGGTGAGGGAGCGTGTTGAGTTCCATTCCACATGTTGAAAGCAATTATTGAAGAGCTCTACAGCGTATATAATATCTTCACTGCACTTGAGTGGGTGCTTAGGGTTAATTGTTGAAATTAATAGTGTTCGAAAGTAAAACCTATCGCTTTTATTATTGTGGAGACAGCAGTTGGAAAATGAGTCAACTGATTCTTTATTTAGAGCGATCATTACGGGAGAGTTACGGAGGATCATTCATAACATGAGTTGCAGGATATTTCACTAGCTGGAATGCCTTTCGCTACGCAGAAATCGATGAGATCGGGGATTTTATTTGTCAGTTGGCCAATATGTTGGGGAGACTAAGAAGGCTGTGGTGAGTTTCGATTTGCTTATAGCTGCTAGGAGTTGGCGATATGGCTTCAATAGCTCCTTTATAGTAAGAATATATGCTGTACTTTATATTGGGGGTTTTAATAAGAATAGCAGAGCCAGCATGAGCTTTTTTATGCATTGTTGGATATGGCTTGTAATTTGGAGTTCGAAAATAGCTTTTATCTATAAAATGAGTTTCGGATATTAGGAGAATATCTATGCTATTAGATTTGAGTAGCGTTTTTATTTCTAGTATATGTTGCATTTCAAATAAGAATATTCACGAGCTTGAAGGTAACGAGCAGATTCATCATTGATGAAAATCGTTGCAAGACTTGTCTGAGAAGCGTCAACAGTTCTCGCATTTCACTTGATGTCTTGAATGTTGTTTCTTATTTTGACTACTTGAGAGTATGAAGTGAGTTCGGGTTGTGCTTGGGCGGTTGAGTGACAGAGATGCGTCTAAATGAACTTTGTGACCGGGCGAGAGGTGTAGGTTCTCATCCTTTTTTCTCAGTGACGGGCGCCTAAGAGGCAAATAATATAACATAATAAACACCGTAAAAGAAGAGGGAAAACTGTAGTGTTTGCATATAAATAGTTTTCGCGTAGGCGCGCTTAAAAAAAATAACCCTCATCAGTCCAGGACGGGCTACGCTGCCCACAGTATTTCTACTTGAAGTTGGCTTTTAGCAGAAGATTATAAACTCCAATTCGAACAGAAAAGGGTGTATATAAATTGTTGTATGTACATAAAACTGTGTATATGTATATTACATAGATGTAGTAATGATGATACCAGGTCTGTCCATGTAAAAATTATCCAATAACTTAATTTTCGAGAATTCACTCTGAAGGAGAAAATATCAAAAAAAGTACTTGAACGCAAAACCAGTAACAATTTGCAAGTTTAACGAAAATCGAAAAAAACGAAATTAAATTGTTGGCGAGAAAAATCACAAAAATTACAAATTTTTCAGTTGAGCTATCTCGTATGAAAAAAAAATAAAACAAATTATATGAAAACAGCGAGGTAGGCATCACATGATTGAATTTTGTCAGATGAAGAACTTTCCATTAGCAATTGTATTGTTATGTTGTTATGGCAAACACAGCTTTCTTCATATTTTCCTTGCTTCCGTTTATGCACATGTACACATATACCTATTTCCAAGTTACTTAATAACCAATCTTCAATGCTTTCTATTTTTATTTCGTGGTTCAGTGGTTTCCTGGTTGTAGTTCGAAGTACATACCTCTACATCATTGGCCGATTCCTATTAAATATATATAATAATATAATATAACTTTATAGTTATAATATTTTCATATAACTTTATAAAACTAAACTATATTTATGATACTTACATTCTTCATTTCATAACCTTTTTTTTTTAATTTCGAACTTTAGCTGAATTCGTAAATTTTAATTTTTGTTTATTTTTACTTTGTGATCAGCTGTCTCACTTGCAATATCTTACAAGTAAAAATGTATTCAGTAAAAACTTGCAACTTGGTCTTAAAATGAAATGTCAGTTTGCCCTCTTTGCTCCATTTTACCCTAATTTGCAAGTTTTTGAGATACATAAACACCAAAATTATTTGCTCCATGAACATACCTAATATAAGTGCTCTTATTATATCAAGATTTGGTAAAGATAAAAAAGCAAATTTCAAGCAAATAATTTAAAAGCTATTATTAAATGAATAGTGTTGGTGCTAGCTTTAGCAAAATAAAGACTAAACCAATGTTTCCTGGGATTTTAATATTTCTCACAAACAAAGGGAGCACACACTTAGCTGTTTTTTCGACTCCCTATAGATGTATTATTAAAAGTAAGTACAGGGTGCGCCATCTTTTATGTCGGTATAAAAACATTGAATAACTTTGAAAAAAAGAAACAACTGATTTGTGTAAGTGAGGTATTTTTATTTGGTTTGGTTATTTACAATTTATTAAAACAATTTTTTGAACACAATATCAATCAAGTTATTACCTTGTCAAGCATTTCGGCTTTTATAGCGTCGATTTCGGCATGAATGTTTGCCTTAGGCTGGTCAATACTCTGCGTCTTGTTGGCGTAAACTTTACTTTTCAGATAACCCCACTAAAAGAAGTCCGGGGGGTTACGACAGGTGATCTGGGAGGCCAGTCGATGTTGCCTCTTTTTGGCACTAGACGTCCCGGGAATTTTCGATGCAGAAATTCAATTGTTGCTTTCGCAGTGTGGCATGGCGCACCGTCTTGTTGAAACCAATAACCGTCTAAACCTTTCTCACGCATTTGCGGGCAGACATAATGAGCCAACATCCATCGATATCGATTTCCATCGACCGTTTCGTTTTCTCGGTAAAATATGGCTCAGTGATGGTTTTGGTGCAAATGCCGGCCCAAACAGTTACTTTACGGTCATGCAATGGCGTTTCATGGATCTCGTGTGAATTCTCAGTTTCCCAAATGTGGCTATTTTGTTTATTCACGCTGCCAGAGAGGTTAAAATGTGCCTCGTCAGTCATTAGAATTTGCTTCCAAATACTGGATTCAGTGTCAACCGTTCGAGCGACTGTTTGGCCGTATTCCAAGCGACGTGAATGATCTGTCGGCAATATTCTTTGTGTCAATTGCACTTTATACGTAAAAAAATTTAAATCATCCTTTAAAATGCACCGCGTTGTGGTTTCACTGACGCCAAAATGCTGAGTGCGACGAAGATACGACACTGTTGGCTCCTGGGCAACGCTCTCCCTCACTGCTTCAACAAGGTCATTGGAACGTCTTGGTCGTTGATGAAGGGCATGTTGACGATCTGCTACTGTCCGGTGCTCAAAAAAATTCGACACCAAACGGTGCCTGTTTGCCGCGATACTTTTTGCGATATGCGCGTTGAGTTAGAACAATAGAACAACTATTTTCGATGTATAGCGTCACTATTTCAGCGCGTTGTTTCGATGTAAAGCGATCCATGGTTGAAATTGTACTGAATTGACGTATCGAAAACATGTACATATGTTGAGGTCGATCGGTTCGTAAATGACAAAGTTATTCAGCGTTTACATACCGACATAAAAGATGGCGCACCCTGTACAGTGGCTCAATAAAGAACTCGAACATGAATAGCATTCAGTTTCAAATTCACAATTTTTCTAAGAAATGCAAGTTATATATTTTTATATTGGGTATTCAAATATGATTTTAAAAATAGTAATAATAATTTACAAATCCATTACCTCAATGTTATGAAAAATTTATCATGCAGCATTCGCATAATTAGTGTCAAAAAAGATATTGCGATTGTTTGGTTGTTTCAGTCATGTTTTGTTGAATAAAATTATAAACTTGGCTAGACAGCGTGAACAAAGCTCAATTGAAGTCAGAAATTTAATTATTAGTCATCATGGAAAGGGTAAAACCGTTCGGAAAATCGCAGAAATAGTGGATAGATTTCTATACGACGTGATAAAACGTTTCAAAGAAACCAAATCCGTGGAAAATAAGAAGAAATCAGAACGACCAGAGCTGTTTTCGGATGCAGATGAACGGTGGATAGGGCAATAAATTAAGAAAAATCGAAAATTGAGCGCTCCTACGCTGGCAATAGAAGTCGCCCAACACCTTAATATTAACTCCCACCCCGAAAGTATACATATAATTTTTTTTTATTTTTTTATTATTAGTATTTTCATTGCGACTAGTATAACATTGCATATACATATGTATAATATGTCCTAACGAGCAGTTTTTGTGGAGTTTTGTTACAACAAATAATTTATGTTAATCCTCAGCAAAATACAATTCATACTTTTAACTGATTTTTACTTATTTATTAGTATTAAATCTAGAGGTTTTTTACGTTTGAGCCTTCGTTCCCATTTTGTATTATCGTTAAGAGTCAAGGCTTCATTGTTCACATGCTTGCTTAGTCACTCTGCGTGCGACTTTGCAAATTTCTTTATGGTTGCCGTAACTGAATCAATATTAAGGTCACGTTCTAGATCTTGCGTCCTAATATACCATGGAGCACAAACTGCATGCTTGAATCCCTTAGTCTGAAATCTTTGTATATGCGCTGTGTTACTATGGCTGGTGTATCCCCATAGCTGAATCTCATAGGTCCAGATAGGTTTGAGAATTTGTTTGTAAAGCAGTATCTTATTGTGTGCGGATAAAGCTGATTGCTTACCCATAAGCCAAGGCATATTTTGGAATTTTAGGTCCAGTTCTTCTCTTTTCTTTTTCACGTGCGCACTCCACCTAAGTTTCGTGTCGAGCGTCATACCTAGATACTTTGCTGTATTGGAGTATGGTACTTTAATGCTGTTTATGTATATTGGCAGGTAGTTGGTATTTTTGTTTGTAAAGTTGATATGCACAGACTTTGTTTCATTCAGTTTAAGTGCATTTATCTGTCCAATTGTATATTTTATTGATAGCAAGCTGCAGTTGTGTAGTAGACTCTATTTCTGTCTTCCCGATGGTTAGTATTGCAGTGTCATCAACAAATGTTGCTGTAAAGCAATTTCTGCTGTTCGGCAGGTCGTGAGTAAACAGCAGATACAGAAAGGGACCAAGCACAATTCCTTGCGGCACACCAGCTTTTATCTCTTGCAGTTCAGAGATCTCATCTTCGTATCTGACGTGAAAATAGCACTCGGACAGGTAGGTTTTTAAGATATTAAAACATTTTGTTGGCAGTACATTCTTTATTTTCCACAGCAGGCCAGCATGACATGATTTATCGAAAGCTTTAGAGACATCGAAAAATACAGCAGAACAGACATTTTTTTCTTCAAACGTGTTCTCGATGCTACGAGTAATTCTGTGAATTTGGTCAATAGTTGAGTGGCACGCGCGAAATCCAAATTGGTGTGTTGGTATTATTTGTTTATTTTCTATGATATTGCTCAGGGGCTTTATCAAAAATTTTTCCAACAGTTTTGATAAGATGGACAACAGTGATATTGGTCGAGGCTCTCGTCAGTTTTAAAACTTCGACATCTATCTTTGTTGTTGATTCCATTGGAAACGTATTGTCTTCAGATTCTTCTAACATTTTGCGGAAATAATCCCAGTCGATAAATTGACTAGTTAGTTTGAGAACTGGATCACGTAACACTACCGTTTCGCTGAGTAGTCTGAATTCATGTCTAGCCCATTTTCAATATTAAGATATGCACTGGAGACTTTTCTGGTGTTGAAGAAATCGATAAGGTCCGGATTTTTTTGTGGATCAGATGGCCAATACGTTGACATCCGTGAAGATGCAATGTTACAGTTTGTTTGTTGAAGCGCTTTGAAGAGCCCCCTTCCCTTAGTCCGTGTTAGCCTAGATCCCCAATGGATATGTTTAGCGCCGCCCATAATGAATTTGTTTTTATGACGCACAATAAGATGGACTTATTGATCATATTTGATTTAGTGCTTTGGAGGACTATAAACAGCTGTCAGTGCTAGATCACCTCCAGCATTAATTGTGATGGTGGTGACTTGGAATTCATTGGTGCTGACTTTTTCTTGTTCGATGTGTTTAATATTGCTTCTAATAATTACGGAACTTCCGCCTCGTGCACTGTTGCTTGGGTGAATAGTGTGGTAAAATTCAAAGTTTTTGATTTTGAAACAAGTTTGATTAGTGAAATGCGTCTCAACAATTAAACAAATGTCGTTTTTTTCTGAATTGAGAATCATTTCCAATTCTTGCTGGTGCTTTGGGAGACCGCCTTCCATGCATTATTTTTAAATGCAATTGACTGGTAAATTTTAAATTCAAGATTTTGCAACCTTTGCTCCAGTGATTTGTTAAATTCTTGTTGTTCTGTTAGTTTTTGCAATATTTTTGAAAGAATAATGTTGCGAAAGAATAATTATGATGGAAGAGTTGCACTAAAAAAACCTTTCATCAACGAGATTAATAGCGTCATGAGGATAAGGATTTTGAGTTCTGGAAGCACGTTTTATTTGAAATAATGAACATCATATGTGTAAAGAAGACCTGATGAAGAGTAGCTGGAAAAAAATTTATGTCCGACTGTTAAACACGGGTCCGCTGCTGGTACTGGAAATTTGTGCTTCATTAACGGCAATATGGACCACAAACAATACCTAACAATTATGAAACAAAATTTAGTCCAAAGGGCTGACAAACACAAAGACCACAAAAAATACCTAACAATTATGAAACAAAATTTGCATTTTAATATATATTTTCTATTTAAAACCATATCACTTTGGTGTCCGAGTTCTTTATTGAGCCTCTGTAAATGTATCGACTTTAGCCATCGGAATGAATGTGCCCAATCGGAACGAATCGCGTTTGCATAGTGAACTTCTTATCCACCATATCTAATCTGCGAAATCTATCTAATATTCATTTTATCTAATATGCACAAATTATTTTCAGATATGGAAGGTGTAGAATATTTTGATGAATATGTAGGTAGCTTACTGCTCTGGGTATTTTTGTGACATGTAAAGATAATGTAATATTTTTTGTAGTACCTAGTATCTCTTTTATAGTATTATAAATCAACCCGCATTTTTAACAGCTTTGCAACTACGATTAAATAAGTGCGCTTTACATTAAAAAAATATTACAATCCAAAGCAATAATTTTTCGAGGTTGCAGTGCTACTTGAGCATTTTCCGTGAAGTGTAAACGTCAATAAAACAGTTTATGTTTAACAACAAATTCCAAAGTTAAACTAATTTATTTATTTGTATCATGGTATATATTCGGTTTTGTTATTGTTTCTGCAATTATTTGGGTTGGCTTTCCATTGCTACCACGATAAATTTGCTTATAATGTCCAAGTGCGTGGATCGAAAAAATATAACACACAAATGTAGTAAAAAAAAATCACGCTATATTTTAGTCCAAATTTTGGCCTGCGGCGGTTTTTTGTTTGAAAATGTGCATACATACATGTTACAAAAAGAAATATTTTTATAAAAAGGCGATTTTTTAATTTTAAATATATATTTTTATTATACAAATACTGAAAATTTGGAATAAAAATTCGCCCGAAAAAAATTTTTTTCAAGATTTATCGGCAATTTTGTTTTTCGGCTCAAAATCGATTTTTTTCAATTATATAAGAACATTTTTTTTAAATGCTCATAACTTAGTCAAAAATGAACAGATTTTAATGATTCTGTGTTCAAAATGATCGTCATTACTTGCAAGAGCGACTTCATGTAGAAACAATTGCAAAAAAAAATTTTAACATTTTTTATTTTGCAAAAAACAAAAAGTGCGAAACAGGTTTTTTACTCAAAAAGTCATTACTCAAAAGCAACTCATTTTAGCTACTGGGCATTCAGCTCAATTGAAGTTTGAGGTGTTCTCTTGTTTTGGATAAAGTTACAAAAAAAAAATACACTTTTTGAAATATTGAATTTCGAAAAAATTTCGAGTTTTTTTTTGCAAAATAAATAAAAATTTTAACTACTTTTTTGCTCTCATGCGTAAGTTCAATTGAGATGTGGGTTAAGTAAGCATTGATGCGTAAAGTCGATCCTTCATTTATCAAGTCCATATATATCTCATGATTATATTGTATATTGTATAACTGAATATGAAAACATTGAAGAAGAAAAAAGTTAGTAACGCCGAAGATTACAAACAATGACTTAAAGGTTCATTCGCTTTGCACATGCATGAATTCTTAGGACTCTTCCATTCTACAAAAGGAAAAGGAATTACTTGTTTGTGAAGAGGAAGAGTAGGTAAAAGCAATACGCACACACACACATACTTCTTGCCATGGCGCCTTCCGCATAACAACGCTAAAAAACTGCGGTTGGGGAGACATTATATTAATATGTGCTTTGTAAAATTTTACAAATTACAATATTACCAAGCCATTCACTGAATTTTCACAAACATATAATTTCTCCTCCCTTTGTGTTTCAGTGAATTCATTTAAATTAATATAAAACCTATTCCGGATTGCAATTATGTAAGTTAGTACAGCATTTGCGCATTCAATACAAATTAGCAAATCTTTTACAATAACTGATGTTGGAAATCTGAGAGTGTAGCTTATGGCAGCTTGGTTCTCAAACCATCATGCTTTAAGCAGTACAATTAGGATAGCTAGAACAAAGTAGTCATCTGAGAGGCTAAGAGAGAGGTATTGTTGCAGTAATAATAGGCATAAACCAAGTTAAAGTACGGCCTCTTAACTCACTGAAGTCACTAACAACAGCAGCAACATTGTATTGGAGATACATTTCATCCAGTCGATTCCATGGAATTATACGAAACCGAAGTTGCCATGTAATGCAACAATGGAAGACGTAACGCACAGACCACCAAACCCAAAATTGAGAACATTTAATTTACAAGGCTTAATTCTTCTAGTTACATCAATTGTACGGTTTGGAGATACATCTGCTAAAAGCTGCACTTTCAGATTATCAGTAATATTGGGGAATATAGATTTTTTGAATTATAGAACATTATAAATATTGAGGATAGGTTTTTAATTTAGAGCCCTTAATTGAATGATTTTGGCAAAAGAACCTCTCCTGTTAGGAGACTTCAATGCGTAAGTTGGTTCAAACAACAACAGTATGAAACACGTTATGGAAAAACATATGGGCAGAATGACCGAAAACGGAGACTTGCTACACTGAGTTTTGCGCTGGCAACAACATGGTCATCGGAGGCTTTTCCCACACAAGAACACATGGGTATCACCCGCCCACGTTACCGAGGGATTCGCTTTTGGACGTCAGAAATAAGCGGGGGCCGATTTCAGTGATTATCACCTTCCGATAGGCACAGTGTTACTCAAAGTAGCGGAAACAAATAAATCACCGCAAGCACAATCCGAGAGAAAATTCAATGTTCTCAACCTTCAAAATACGACGACCAGAGAAAAATATGTTCAATGATTGCAGATTACCACAAATGCTTTAAACGTCGAGAAAAGCCAATACTGGCAAACAATCAAGAATATCTTATGCGAAGCTGCAGAACTTCATCTGGGTTATCCTGAGCGCAATCGAAAGAGTTGGATATCCGACTCAACATGGCAATTAATTAATACAACTTAGAAAATAATTGAAACCCGATGCTATGGAGACAAAGCAGTGAAAAAAAGAGTCCGCTATGACAAACGTGCCATGGCTGATGCACTTCACAAGTACAGTCGGCGACAGAAATCAACCGTAGCAGCCTGTATAAGGCAGCAAAAAAACTGTCTCAGCCCAATAACCACCTAGCCAGCAGACCACACAAAAGCTCTTAAGGCGAAGTTGTCACTACTACAGAAAGACAATTAGCCATCTGGAAAGAGTACTACACCAACATGTTATCGTCGGAGCCAACAGCCGTGCACAAATTGTGTAACTTACATCGCATGAAGTAAATAGTAAAATTTTGTACCACTGCGTAGATACACTGGAGATAAAGGCCGCAATAAAAACTCTTAAAACCAATAAATTCACCGGGATTAACAGTATTGCTAATAACCTGCTAAAAGCGGACTATGCAGTGCTCAGTCCTCTAATTGTGGAGTTTTGGGACACAGAAAAATTACCGGAAGAACTGAAGAAAGGTGTCAATATCAAAATCCCCAACAAAGGCGAACTATCAGAATGGTGGTAGGTGATAAAACTAGCGGGGGATCACGTTGGTGAACATGTTTAATAAAATAATCGCACAAATATTCGACGTGTGACTTTCGAATGTAACTCAACCGTGATTAAGAACAGAACAAACATGCTTCCGACCGGGGCGCTTCTGCGTCGACCCTGTTAATAGTCTTTGAGCAATAGGTAGAATGGCGCTCCTCCCTCTATCTTGTCTTTTTCGATTTCCAAAAAGCATTCGATACACTTCATCATAAGTCAATTTGGGATGATTTGGCTTGTATGGGTGTTCCATCAAAAGATAAAAATCACGAGGGGCATTCGTCGGAGCTGTGTGTTATCGCCACTGCGTCGCTATGAAAAAGGCTTCCATTGAAACAAAAGGTATAACTTGGAAATTTTAATGATCTCGACTATGCCGATGATATTTGCTTATTGTATATTTGTCGATATGTTCCAGAAATTAGCGTTGGTGCAAGAAACAGAAGCAAGAGTCGGCTTTAAGATAAATATTGGCAAAACAATAGTAATGCGTGTCAACACCACCTGCAAGCAGAAATTCCATATTAACAACATAGATCTTGAATGAGTCGACACCTTTAGCTATCTTGGCAGTCTAATATCTGCTGACGGTGGTTCAAGTGAAGACATTGGTAATCGCATAAAAAAAGCCAAGCAAGCTTTCGGCACTCTTAAAGCAATTTTTCACTCATAGTCATAACACGGCGTATAAACTAAAACTATTTAATTCCAACCTCAGATCCACTCTTCTCTACGATTGTGAAACTTGGAATCAAACAGAAATTGCAAAAAGGCAAGTTTTGAGAAGAACAAGAAATGGCATTACTCGAAGTGCAATCGATTAGAGTCCGTAAAGAAGCCAACGAAGGGGCAAACCGGGAAAAGAAGCCTGGAAGCAGACTTAACTAGAACAGGCTCGAACAACTCGAATGAAATCAAGATGTTGGCGCTTGACAGAAACAAATGGAGGAAACTTGTTGTGTATAAGTATATAATATATAAATATGTAAGTATGTAAGTATTTTTGGCATATTTCTGCTGAACCTTCAAAAGAACACAAACAAAATCAAACATTTATTGTACGAATTTCTAACAGCAATCAGCTGTTTATTCCTTTCCTTTTAAATTTATGAAATTTGTCGTAACCTTATCTCTTTCAACCATGGATTCCAATTATTAAAAGATCACCTGTCAAATGTTATATAGTATTAACTGATGTGATTTATATAACACGCGACATTAGAGCTTAAAGCAATTTGTTTAGATAAATTTATGCTATAAATGCCCCTTACCTTGCGATAAAACCTCGCTCCGGTGATTTTGTGGAATCCTTTTTTGTAAACAGCTTGATAATCATCTGGATGTGAGAACTTAAATAGAATTCCTGTAGCAGTTTTCGTTAGACTGAAACATCCTTTAAAATTCATTTTCTCACATATAAGAGCAGCACGCTCCATAGATAATTCATGTAAAGGTGTCAGTAGAAATGCTCCTTAAAAATATAAAAAATATTTATTTATTTAGTCTTTTGAACAAACAAAAGTTTTTTACAGACTAATAATTCTGCTTAGCTACTAATTATTAATAATTACTAATTAATATTAAAAGAGAGTTAGAAAATAGAATATCATAATGTTTTAATAATATCCATCGAATTTTAACAAACAAAAACAAATATATCGTGCGAGAACATGTTAAGTTCGTTCACAATACGTATATTAAGGGGACATTAAGAAACGAATCAGTTGTGCAGCCAAATTGTTAGTGAATGACTAACATTCGGAAGTGCACATGTTCGAAACCCTGGGTACGAAACACCAATTGATGGAAAAAGTTGTTTCTAATAGCGGTCGCTCCTCGGGGAATAATTTTTTTTTTTGTGGAGGTGGCATAAAGCATTGAAAGGCGAAAAGTGTGAGACTTGCCTTTCGGCTCACCCACTAAAAACCCACCCCAGCTCCGTTTCCCTCCCGCGGGACAACCGTTAAGTAGTACTTCACGGAAGGGGGAGCGGCCTATTGCCTCTTCATGAAGATCTGCGCTGTTGTTCAGCGCGACGCAGTTTGGAGAACAGTACGGGTCGTCTTCGTGCTTAAACCTATATAAGTAGGATTTAAACCACCCATGTCCTGTCAGTATTCTGTTCATGTTCACGGTTAACCCATTTGGATATTATAGGAATCAAACGGTACGTCCAGCGCCCGTTGGGGGAAGAGCTCCATTTTTCCTGCCATGAACGCAAGCTACTCTCTCTCGCTATCTTGCGTATTGTCACCCGTTCTGAAGTAACTTTTTTTTTTGTAGATTTCAGTGTACTCTGTTGCCATTAGGTTGATTGGGAGTAGTCCTGCTATAACCATAATGGCGGCGTCTTCCTATACCGTGCGAAACGCGCAGCACCCTCTGTGGGCACTCAATCGGTACACCGATTTTATACACTTCACATATGAGCTGTAGTTTGTGGCTTCCTTCCATGTTGGAGCTGCGTACAGCAAAATCGATGAGACCACAAT
This sequence comes from Anastrepha fraterculus, assembly GCA_037575425.1. NCBI lineage: Eukaryota > Metazoa > Arthropoda > Insecta > Diptera > Tephritidae > Anastrepha > Anastrepha fraterculus. The sequence continues at coordinate 30,386 of JAYXIM010007660.1, forward strand.
ATTTAGAAGTCTCCTGCTGTTTTGCCTAGGGTCTCTAATATTCATCATTAGTCGAGTTAGTCCACTGTTGCACAACCATTCCTTTACCATGCCGACAGCCTGGTTGCATGTTTCTTCGGCTCGACGGAGTGTTTTAGCCACAACCACAACAGTTATGTCGTCAGCAAATCCTATGATTTGCGACATTAGAGGCAGATTGAGGCGCAAAACTCCATCGTACATGACGTTCCAAAGTAAGGGTCCCAGGACTGAGCCTTGTGGAACTCCGCCAGTTATTTTGTGCTCTTTTACCCCAGCATCGGTTTTATAGCGTAGGGTTCTGTCGGAAAGGTAACTGGCGACAATTCTGCGAATGTACCTTGGAATGTGGAAATTATCAAGCGCGATCAGAATTTTGCTCCGATTCGCCGTATTGAAGGCGTACTTGACGTCCAGTGTCGCAATTAGGCAATACTCCTTGCTACCGTATAGCCATCGAGTACCTTCAATTGACGTCTGCGCAATGTTCTTGACTGCAGACACAGCATCTGTCTGTTGTTGAACGGGCTTTCCGGAATCCAAATTGTCGGGGTGATAGACCGCCTACATCCTCTATAGCAGCCACCAGACGGATTGCAATCAGTCGTTCCAGGATTTTTCCTGCAGTGTCGAGCATGCACAGGGGGCGGTAGTCTGTAGGATCTTCCACAGGCTTGGATCCTTTTGGTATTAAAACCAGGTTCTGCAACTGGGTTGGAAATATAGCTTCCTTTAGACATGTATTGTAGAGATCTACAAAAATGTCAGTACGAATTTGAATAGCAACTTTTAAGGCCTCGTTGGGGACTCCATCCGGTCCTGGAGCTTTTTTATTTTTGATCCGTTTTATAATCATCAGGAGCTCTTCTTTGTTTTTGGCTGCCTCGTTTTGGAGATGGCTGCGTCGCATGCTTCTTTTAGTTGTCTCATGGTTTGTGTTCGGGGGACAATTAAAAACCTCCAAATGTATTTCTACCATGAAAAAACTCCTTCGGAGACGGTGAAAGACTCGAGGTCTCTCCATTTGAGGAAAACCGAATGGATAAGCATTTCTACAAGAAAATAACAGGCAAATTTCCCTTTTATATTAGACAAAAAAGACGGCGTAAAAATTTGTACTTTCACTAGCTGTTAATTTCTAATTTCACTAGATTAATTAAAAGTAAGCAGGATTTATATGATAAGACAGGATCAGAAAATGGGACAGGAAAAGAAAAACTTGTTCAACTCTATCAATAGAGATTTGGTGGTAAGGTACCCAAATACATATATATATATATATAACATTGATCTATATGATGACAGAGGTTTCTAAAAATTTAGGGTGCGTAGTGCAGACTTCAGAAAGAGTATTTGAACATGTCCAATTCGACTAATTGAGTTTTATTGGGAAGATCTCCAAATAAATACATATAACATGTTCTAAACTGACCGAAGCGAATAGGCGAGTCAATGCGTCTTACCAAACACAGTAAGTGGAAGAAAATATACAGTTTGTCAAGAATATCTTTGCATAGTGAAGAAAAATTTTAAATTTTAGCTTTGATCGAGAATCCCAACAACAAATAAAAAAGCAAACAAAAAATTTATACACACATTCCATTACTGTACTTCTCTACGACTATTAGGCGCCAACAGTTGTTAAGTAAACACACACATTACAAAAACAACAACAAAAAAGATGTTTACTCTATTTAAAAAGTGTCAAAAAAATCTTTGCATAACTGATGAAAACAACAAAAAATGCAGTTATTTTCCGCGAATTTCATTCATTTGGGTTTTTTTGCAAATGGTATGGAATGTGAAAGGGGTAAGAAATTTTTGTTAATTTTTCGTTGATGGAGTAAAGTGTTGTTAAGTTTATGTTAGTTTCAAATAAACAATAAATTTGTTAGAATAACATTTTTAATTACATTCATTTTTTCTCAAGATACAACTTATCGAAAAAAAAATAATGGTTGTGTGAACAATTTTGTCCGCGTGTGTAATTCTTCTCCACAACATATTATAAATCCACCTAGTTATATAATGAAAATATACTTGCTATAAAAAACTGTAGCCCAACGTTATCCAAAGAATTGTTAGTGGTAAAACGAAAGTAAAGAATGTTCTGACTCTAAAAATTCGTATAATCCCATAAACTGGCATTTCAATTAAAGTTTCCCGCGTATTAGTCTCTTTTTCGCGATTAAGTCTCTTTTTCGCAATTTATATCAACTGATCTAGAGTGGAAGATCCACTTTTTTTAGAGTGAATGCAAAACTAGAAAGTGTTACAATATAGGGCATATTTTAGTGACAGTTTGGTCCATGATATTAATGATCTTATCTGATTTCACCATATTTCTCTACGACCTCTTTCCAAATTGTACACAATGAACACAATTTTCGGTAATTTTTCCCTAATTTGTGGCTTTCGTATGTTTCTGTAAAGCGACATGATGTCATCTTAGAACGACAGATGGAGTTTACGAAATGCTCTTTCTTGGCAAACATTTACTTCGATTGCCATTACCGTTACAAACAACTTTATCTAATGTGTCGCGATATATGTAAGTATTTTGTATCGCTGAAACAGTTGAACTTCTTATACGGAATATCGCCTAGGAATTTAGCTTCATACTTATACTCGTATGCAATGAATTCTGTTGGAATTATCGATGACATTTTAAACGTATTTAAGTAAAGAGTTTTCAAATAACAATTGTTATGAATGAATGGATTGCGCTATCGAGAGATGCTTAACGATTTTTTATGGCCGGAGTTGGATGGTATTGATCTGGACAACGTTTATTTTCACCTAGACGGCGCTACGTGCCGTCCCATTTCAAGTACATATACGAGTATCTATGCATGCACACACACATATGTATATGACGCTTAAGAAATGTTTTGTTTATGCTTGCTACTAATCACAATTACTTTTACTGTTGCTCACTTTACTGTTGTTTGATTTCGTACTTCTTAAGCACTTTTTAGTGAGAACATCTTTATCCTTTGAGATCCTGTCTGGTGATGTTTAAATCCTTTTACACAAAAATAAACGGTATCAAATAAAAATTTGGAAGAAGGTTTTGGAACAACTTTTAGAATTAAGCACTATATCTGTATGAAATTACAACAAAAAAACCCCCAACCCTTTCACGAATTTTTGTTAATTACGTTCAACGACGAATAATTCAACTAAAACTTTCAAAAGTAATTTAATTTCACTATACTCAAAGTTTTCCTTGAATATTTTCTGACTTTTGATCTTATTTTAACAGCAAATATTAAAAAAAAAATACATAGGAATAAAAAAAGACGTACGTATTGTTATCACTGATATACCTCTTAAGAATTGAAAATTTTCTTTTTTAGTTTTAACTGATCTAAAAACTGAGGCCATTTCAAATAAACTAAATCACTAACCTCGTGTCAGAAAGTTTTCTGTATATGACAATTCCGATCCAGACTCATCATCTTTTTTATTTGCCCATTTAGATTCCAAGGATAGCTTATTAGCTGCTAATTTTGAAACAAATTCCGAATGACGGCTTTTTTGTTGATCAACTCTTTCGCATTCAGCGTCAGAAGTGTTTGCTCCAATATATGACATATTGTAGCCCGAACTGTATTCGCTATGTGGCTGTCTGCGATATATTAAACTGAGCTTAAAAAGCCGACTGGTACTTTTATAGACAGCATTTGCGCTTCTTATGAGCATGCACACACACCAGCATTATTGAAGAAGTAATATTGGTGTAATCAATCCCGAAATAATCTATGTAGATAAAACTCGTTTTGAGTTATAAAAAGCGTTTTGAAAACTCCTCACTAAATAATATTTTTTAGTAGAGAATGAAGGAAGATCAAGCGAAGTCGAACACTTTAAATAATCCCAGTAATAGACAAGCACAGCTTTCTTAAAAACACAATAATTTCAGCTTATATCATACGACGTACGAGTACATTCATGCTTGCACTGAACAATTATTCATAGACCAAACCCGATGGATAAGCAAGATATATGTAGATATTTCAACACCATTTAAAAAAATGTGGGCTTTGATACCAGTAATCAAAAAAAATTTTAAAAACTAAATTGTACCTGATATTTACAGCAGATATGCCGATCCCAACAACAAAAAATTGCATGATAGCCTCGTTCGCGGATACCACGGTTTTAATGGCATCAGATAAAATAGAAAAAAAACCGACTGACATTCTTCAACAAACAATAAATGACACTGTACCATGGCTCGATAAATGGGGAATAGAAGTCAACAAAGATAAAACGGTACAAGTAATATATGTATACAAACAGAAAGCCTAAGAGACACAAACTAACAATAAAAAATAATGAAATAAAAATCTTCCTAGTGCAAAGTTCCTTGGCATATCTATAGATGAAAAACTAAATTGCTAACGACATATAGAAAACAAACGAAATTAAATCAAAAACAAAGTAGTGATATATAAATCTGTAATCTCAATCTCTAGAAATCTGGGGTAAAGCAAAAAAAACCAATATCCAAATAACTCAAAGGACGCAATCTAAAATACTTCGAACAATAACAAAAGCAGGCTTCTATATACCAAACGACGTGATCCACAGCGACCTCAATATCGACACAATAGATGACATAATTAGAAAATACAGCATCAAGCATATAAAGGGTGATTTTTTAAGAGCTATAGCAAAGTTTTTGAAAAAACACACGTAAAATTCCCAAATTCACGGTACCGCTCACCATTCACAGTTACGTTACGATTAGCATCATCATTGAAGAAGTACGGTCCAATGATATCTCCAGCCCATAAACTGCACCAAACTGTGACCTTTCCTGGATACATTGGTAGCTCTTGCAATTCTTCTGGCTGATCTTCACTCAAAAATTGACAATTCTGCTTATTTACGTACCCATTGATCCAAAAAGGAGCTTCGTCGCTGAACACAATTTTTCGACTTTAAACTTTCTTAACAGAACACGCATTTTTATAATAAAATTCAATGATTTGCAAGCGTTGTTCGTTTGTAAGACGATTCATGATTAAATTATAGACCAAACATGCGTCAGCTGTTTAAACGAACTGTTTGAAAATATAATAGCTAAAAAATCACCCTTTATGTACAATGACTAACAAATCATCAAAATGAACAAATGATACTTAGTCTTGGTGTGGCAACTTTTAGAATGCGTACGGCCAGAACAAATTAGCAGAAAAAAAAATCCGTTATTTTTGCTTCTGTTCGTATGCATTGTCTACGCATGAATTATACTCAGTTTCGTGGCAAATTTCGGTTGTTAACAATGGAGTGGGGAGCTAAGGAAACCCGTATTGTAATGATTGCATTACATAAGTGTGGTAAAAGTGTTGTTGTTCCAAACGTCTGAATTAACAGACAGAAAAAGAAGTGGTCGCCTTCACGTGGTTCGAACCAGTACCACGAGAAAAGCCGTTCGAGAAAGAATTCGCAGTAATCCCCTTAGAAGAAGCAAATCATCTCCAGGGAAATGAATGTTCCTATGAGTTCTATGAATTTGAAGCGGTTACTATGGATGGCCTTAATGCAAAATTCTGTTTCTAAATTTGTAACTTCGAGGTAATAGATGCCTTAGTTTCTCTGTTAGTCTCGAAGTTTGACGAGGTGGTGGTGGTAGGTTTTTTTTTCTTTTAATTTAAATCCTCAAATTCATTAATTCATGACGAAATCAACTGATTCCATCAAAATAGCCGAGAATTATTTTCACCATGGAACGCGCCTGGTACTTAAAATTGTTGGAAGTGCCCAATTGACCCAATTGCCATGAGGGGGGTAATTTAGGACTACCTAATAAGAAGTGATTGGACAGAACAAGCGGTGGTCCACCGAGCAGGAAGACATATAGCGGATCCATTAGACATTAGTTAGTTAGTTAATTATTTATATGTATGTTGATACATATGTATGAATCGATACCGATCTATTGGCCGAGCTGTAAACCCGATAAGAGCTATAAAGTATCCCTGCGCTCTGTAAATAGTTTTAAGATAATGCATTAAATACAATAAAATAAAGAGAATAAATATTCACTACTATTAGACGTAGAACTTTTTCACATTTACTTGCGTTTAGTACGTAAAATGAACTTCAAAAGACATGGGTATGCTCAGTAGATTATTGATAAGCATTGGCGAGCCAACACAGCAGAAGAAAGCTAATTATGAGGCCACAAGCTTAATTCTCCTGTACGGCAGCGAAGTATGGGGAATTGTGCTAAACTGAAAACTCAAGCGCAAGGCACTGGAGGCTATGCAACGAACAGCGGCACTCAGAGTTTCCTCAGTCTACCACACTGTCTCAGGCGAAGCAATTTTCGTGATCGTCGACCTCATAGTCCGGGAACGAATGGATGCGTAAGACTCCAAGAAGAAACACATCATCACTAGCTTCTCAGAACGGAGATGCCAAACCATGCTGCTGTGGCAAAGCCGATGGGACACTGAACCGAGTGGCAGATGGTCGGCGAAACTTATCCCATCAATTGACAAATGGGTCCAAAGGAACTTCGGGGAAATGAACTACATCTTAACTCGGTTGCTCTTGGGCAACGGATACTTCCGAAGATACCTATACCGCATGGACAAGGCAACCGATTTCAAGTGCACATACTGCGAAGCGCTGAGCGATGACGCTGATGGCCATTCTTTCCCAAATTGAAGATATTCATGACCATATTCCCATTTTGGATAAGATTAAGATTTAAGATACAAACTATTTTAACAGATGATAAAATTAGAAAATTTTTGTTAGTTCTTTTGACTTATAAAATAATCTAGAAGAAATTTTGGAAACATACAAATTTCCAGGTTAAATAGGTAAATTTCATATTGCCACTTACTATGTTGCTCGAAAATAAGATGGAACATTGGGAGTTACATTTTTTTGAAAATTACTTATTGCAAGCATAGAAACCAGCGGTATATACGTAGCTTAATTAATAATTAACTACACCCATTGTGAAATTTCATGCTTCAATTGAACATATTTATTATGTACATTTGTACGTGTATACATATTTATAAAGAGCCATTTGTATAGTATTTGAAATGTGACTGTCAAATAACGGGACTAACAATGTAAAATATTTTATTTCGATTTCATTAACTTTTTATCATCATCAATATACACTCCCTATATCATTGGAATGCTCCGTACGAAACTTCCATTTTTCGAAACAGTGCTGTAAATATGTTTTTGTTGCTACTTATGCTACTTTAAGAAGCGTGCCGTCACAGGATCACAGCTTTAATAGACTCAAATATTGCTCCTTTCACATTTTATTTCAGAAAACAAAATAGAATTTGCACTAATAAGGTGGATAGTCTCTCACCGCGATATATGTGTAGGTGGCACCATCCACAGTACCTCTAATTTGTGTATAAGTTTCTTGCTTGTGAGTATTGTAATTTTTATTTCAAAAATAATGGTATAAATAAAGTTCAGCGTATTGTACTGCGAAACGTCCAAATGCAGTTTTTTGTTTTACGTACCGTGACAAGAAATTGGGTACAGTTCTGTCGGCAAACTGCTTCATTGCAGTTTACGGAAAACGTTGATAGTCTTTAATAATACCAATAATCACAACCAATAATGCAAATTTATTGCGAACAAATGGAAAGATTAGAAGCTCAATTGTTTGGCAGTTTCCACTTGCTTTTGTACATTTATACATATGTTGGATGTATATGGACATCAATAATGATAGAATACAAGCAATAGCACCTTCCTAAAGCCCGTGAGGCCAATACAGAAAATAAACAAACGAAAAAAGGGGAACACTAATCTAAGTATTTGGAAACCCGAGAGTGATGAAATAATGGTTGGTGTGTGATTACAATTCGGAAGTGCGCAGGTTTGAATCTCTGTACGGGAAATACCAAATAATAGAACAAGTCGGCAGGCAATGGCAAGAAGGAGCTCGGCCAAACACTCAAAAAGGGTGTAAGCGCCATTTATATATACATACATATATGAGTATATTCATAAAAAATACTAAAATCTAAAGCGGTTCAACTCATATTATTTTTTAATTAAAAATATGTACATATATATGTATAAAATTATGTCATATTATAATTGAATAATGAAAGAATATTTTTGTTAAATAGCCGTTTTTGAAATTATTTTTAACAAAAAACAGAAATTAGAGAAATATTCAGCAAACAAATTTTCTTTCTTTCTGAAATTAACGCAAAACTGTTCCTCTCGTGCTAAAGATGCATATTATTCTAAAGAACACACGAGAGATCGAAATACGTGAGTACAAGTTTGAGATGCTAATGTCCTGTAAGAATAAAAACGGCGACTAACGCCCAGAGCATATTTAAGCTATGGAGGGAACACTTCTCGCACCTGTCGAATGAGCATACGAGTGGATGCCACAGAGAAAATAAAGACCTCGATCTTTCTAACCATAACGAGGAACAGAAAGCAATAACTCTGCCAAAGAACAACAAAACCGTGAGACCCTACGAACCATCTTCTAAACTATAGCGAGGAGCTGCATCAGCCTGTCGGTTGGAATTTAAACCTGCTCTATCTAATCCATAAGAATCAATTTTCAAAACATCGTACACAACGTCCTATCGCGGGTATTGTGCGAAAGACCGAAGCCTACACTCAGTTAGTTTCGATATTATAAGTGTGGCTTTAGACCTAGAAAGTTAACCACTTTCAAAGGTCCAAAGATCAATTTATTATTGTATATATTGGAATTTGAGTTCAATCCCGTTTTAAACGAATATATTTCCAAACAACCGTGGGGTTTCTTTAAGTTCGGTTTCAAATCTGCAAATATATTGATTAAATAGAAACTTATCAAGAACATTGAACTGAGTTATATGTTACATTGAGCTTTATATAATTTATAGTACTTATTTCTTTAATTTTTTTATTTTTTTTTTTTCAAATTTCAATTATATAATATCATGGTATTCGTGAATAGGAGGCGGAAAGACTGAAAGGTTCTTAGGAAAACCATCACGTATTTTGCAAAAAAACTTTCAAAACAATCTGCTAAATCACTTGAATTAAATCCGGTAAGGCAGCTTAATTTGTATTGCGAAAATTAAAGTAAGTGCATTTATCATTACCAATAACAGCGACACTATAAAATTCTACCGTTATGATAAAAGGCACATGATGTGCGCAAGAAAACGACCACCCATCCAAAAAGTATTATGCATGATATATTGATAAAGGGTTTTAGACCGCCATTGCTTAAAGTGACAGTAGTTCCTGCAATCGGTCCACACAGCGGGCATTAAACATCTTAGACGGAGAAAACTTTTGTGCTTAGAGAACTCATAAAGGTAAAGGTTGCATAGTTGAGATCAGCAATCACCGTGCTTTCATTGCGTCTAACTGTTTATGCCGAGGATACTATAGATATTATCCAGCCACGAATCACCCCTAACTATTTTCCTGAGGAGGGGTAAAACTTAAAAGGTCTTTATTTATTCTAATAAATTAATTTATATTAAATTTAAATAACAAATTCTGTGAGATATTGTATATAGGTATAATACCAGAAACTTTTCTATGTATACTTATATATGGTATAATTGTTTTCAGTGAAGCAAAACTTATTTTTTTTTAAACACAAGGGACAACGATTGATTTTTATCAGAATTAGTTAATTTTACTCTTAATTAATTACTTGACGCAGAAATTAACGAAACAGACAGAAAGTTTTTAAGAATCAGTTTTTTAATGCAAGCTTAACTCTGTTTGCAGCTAAACTAAGTTCAATTCAGTTTAAAAATTCACTACTGTTAAACTTAGTTTAGTGCCCAATTTTGCAGGTATAAACTCAGTTAAAAAAAATCATAGTTAAAATAGCACTGAAAAACCGGCATTAAGGATTCAATTTGTTGTACCTGTGGGACAAGAGCAAAACAAGCACCAGAAATCAGTAAGGAAAGTTTTTATTAATCTTTGACCAGACTTTTTTCTAGAAATGTTGTCTTCGGTCCAAAAAGCCCTTTTCTCAGTACCAAAGGCGATATAAGGCAATTCTTATCTAGGGAGTTAAGGTACTATATTCTCTATTCAAAAAAAACATTAAGAGTTAGGCAAAATATTTTTCCCAACTATCAGGTAATTTGTGGATGCCGCGCCAAAAAAATTAGCCGTCTTTGGCCGCAAACCAATCATCGAGCCATTTTTTGGCTTCTTCGTGAGAATTGAAACGCTGCTCGGAAAGTGCGTGGCCCATCGATGCAAACAAATGATAATCGGAGGGCGCTAAGTCTGGTGAGTAAGCCACATGCACCAGCGATTCCCAATCGTACGCCTCCATCAATTTCCGGGTCGCTCTTGTTCGATGTGGCGGTGCATTGTGACACCGATCGGCATATTGTGGGCGTTTTCGGTGTATAGCGCTGTTCAAATCCGCCAATTTTCGTTAGTAGCGTGCACCGTCAACTGTTTCACCTGGTTTTAATAGCTCGTACCAAATCATACCACGCTAATCCCAGAAAACAGGCAGCATTGCCTTGCGGCCGAAGCGATTTGGTTTGGCCGTTGTTTTTGACTTGCGGCCGGGCGGACACAATCGTTTTCGCTTGGGATTGGAGAAATTTTCCATCACCCGTAACGATTCGATGCAAAAAAGACTTCCTTTTGAACCGGGAGAGCAGCATTTCACAAGTGGTTTCACGATGTCCGCAAATCGCAGTTTGAAAGCTCGAAATTCGACATTTTTAAGAGCGACAAAAATGCATTGTTGTATAAAATGTAACAAACGTAACTGAATATTGTTGATAGATGACAGACGAAAAAAACAAGGCATTTGGGTAGGTTGAAAAATACTCCTGGCGACATCTATGGACTAATAGCTGAAAGTCTCACTTCATAGGTATACACCGGGTACTTACCCTGACAAATCTATATAAATACGTATGTGAAATAAAAGAAGAACGATGGCACTATTGGGATAGCTGGGAACAATTTCAATCGACCCATGTACATATGTCATATGTATGTAGCAATCGCAACTGCCAATTTGTCATAGTGATGTAAATATGTATATATGTATGTAAGTGCACGGCTCCGGCGGAGAACGGAAATACCATATATGGAAAAGCATTTAATTTTATTTCGAATTTTTATACCACAATAACTACATATATTAGGGTTGAAGGTCATGAATACAAACAACTATGTCCACATTGTCAGACTATGCCATATTAATTTCATCTTCATTTCAAGAATTGGCTAATCGCAAGCTTGTATAGTATTATGCTATAAGTGCCATAAATAGAAATGCTAACGTACGACTGAATATGGGTATTCAAATCAAATTTGTATACATTGAATTACGTTTCATTTACGAGTTCATTTTCTCCCACTAAAAAATAAAATTTGTTTGCTAATTTAGTTAGAATATAATTATATAGGGTGGGCTATGTAAAATTTGCTTTTTGAATCGGCTATAAAAAAAAAACTAATAATATTTTTTCAAACTTTTTTATTTTATTTTGAAGATTGAACATTGTCATTTAAGAATGAAAAATAATATCGTTCAAATTACTGCCACGACTAGCTTTACCCAAATTTTAAACACATTTTCGATTGTTTGGGCTCCAATTTCATGAATGGCAACTTCGATTTCGTGTTTTAAAGCATCAATCGTCTCTGGATGGTTCGCATAACATTTGTCCTTAACGGCTCCTCACAAAAAATAGTCCAACGGGCTTAAATCACAGTAGCCAAAAGTTCGAGTGTAACTTTGGCAGAGTGACATGTTGCACCGTCCTGTTGAAACCAAATGTCGTCCATGTCATCCTCTTCAATTTTTGGAAACAAATACTCGTTGAGCATGTCACGGTAACGCTCACCATTTACTGTCACCGCGGAAGGAGAAGAAGACTCACTTCTTTGGAACTAGGTTTTCAATATTTCTCAATTTTGTTCAAGCGTATAGCGTCCCGTTTCGTAAATGTCAAACTTTTAAGTAAATTATGAACACATTTGATATGTAATTTGTGTTACCATTCTCAAAAAAAAATGGTGGTTCAAAAAGCATACGCTATATGGTCCACCCTGTACGTACAGAGGGAATAAATAGAAATGAATAAATAAGTTAAAAAAAGGAATTCGCAATCGATCAACTATAAGGCAATTCCTTTTTTCATTTTTACCGCATTTACAACTACTTTAGTGCTTAGGTTAGGTTAGGTTTGGCAGCCGCATCGCACATAGAGACAACGATGCCGCTTAGACCACGAAAGGGGTGAGCTACGGGGGCTGGGCTACATTTCCCTCTCCATATTGAACCATCCTGAGCTTTTGACAAAGCGTAAAAGGTTGTTGATACCTGAAGTGCATAGATTATCTATATTCGTTAAGAAGTAGGATTTTAAATATCGGTTCCTGATTTTGGCTAGAGCTGGGAATATGCAAAAAAGGGGTTAAATTGTTTCCGACTCCTGCAGCTACGACAGAAATCATGCGTGTAAACGACTAAACTCCTTGCATGATTTCCTATGAGACAATGTCCTGTGAGGGCCCCTACTAAGGTCCTGATTTGATGTCTACTCAGTTTTATAATACTCTTGAACAGACGTAAATTTAGCCTTGGCCATGTTTGTCTAGCAATTTCACAGATGTTAGCGCTAATCCATCTTTGATTTGCAGAACTGATTAGTGCGTCCTTAATGAGAAGCTTACAAGTTGCGAGAGGTATCTCCATAAAATTACTTATGTCTGACATACAGGTACCTTCTCTTGCAAGTTGGTCTGCCCTACAGTTACCTGGTATACCTCTGTGGCCTGGAACCCGGCATAAGATTATACGATATTGCTTCGCCATCTCATTTAAAGATTCGCGACAACGTAAGACACTCCTCCGCATTTCAAGGATCCTTTGAGGGTCTGATGGCTTCGCTGGTAACCAGGCCCTAGCTCTTGGTAAACTTGGAATATCCTCCCTTGAAATTATCTCTAGTTTAGACCCAGGCCATACTTCGCCGAACCTTGAAATGGCTGTTTTGTAAAGATCAGTTGATCTCTGATCGGCACAGGCGATAAGCTTCACGTGGCTCTGATGCCATCCACTATCGCGACAGAAAGGAGCTGGACCAGGATTCTCCTTCAGAATTTGTCAGGGGAAATAGTGCCGTCAGGGTTGCTTTTATGAACCACCGCCCATGGATGTTGGCCTCTGACAGCTTTGCTATATGTAGCTGGAGAAGTCTTGGTGTTTCGGGGCTTCTTCAACGTGCTGGGGTTGCTGGGTGGGTTGTCCGACGTTTGATGGGTTCGGTTGACGTTTTGGGTTCGGTTCAGAACCCCGAGGGGACTCCTCCGTTACCCTTGTCGCCCAGCTAAAAGAGGGCTTCTGTTTGACAGACCACTCCCCCTCTGGAATCGTTTTCAAGCCCGTCTCTCCTGGTAGCCATGCTGTGCAGGCTCTGTTACTGCGGAGGTATCAGTCGTTTCAGACACAGTTTTACCACCTTTACCAGGGCTAGTCCCGGTATTGGTGGTACAGGAAATTGACTTCTTGGCCAGAAGTTTATTGTTAGTACCACCACTTCTGCTGTTGCCAGGTTTGTCCTCAGCGCCGTACAAAATGGGTTAGCCGTGAAGGACTTGGATGTACTGACACTTCCACTAGGCTTAATTATCCCAGCTTCCGTCGTACTAAAAGAAATCTGGTTTGATACAGATTTGGGGGTGGAAGCTAGAGCTTCCTTTGCATTTAAGGACTGCTTGTCCATAGAGGTTTTTTGATTGAAGGACTCCATCTGTTTCTTACGATCACCATCCACAAACTTTCAAACCCGACACCAGGTTTTCAGTCAGTTTGTTACATAGGGTAACATCAAAGACCACTTGCCTATTTCTTGTTACAAAACTTGGTGTACACCCAAAATTTTGTATATACAAATCATTATATATATATTTATATATATATATTATCCCACGCACAGTATGCTGATGCCATTACGATTTCTTTGCGGGCAGTGCCTGGCCTTACCTTTTTGTTGCTGTTGTTGAGGCCCCTAATCTGGCCTCTGCAGGCCCACGTCACTCGAGCCAGTATTATGCCCAGATCTCCCAGGGCAGACCACCGTGACGGCTGATGCCGCTACCGCAAGATGGAGATTGATCTGGGCTACTTTCAAGATTTTTGGGGTCATTCTTTTTGGGTTTCCTCTGGCTCGTCCTCATCTGAGAACTTCAACCGCTCTCGCTCCTTTTGTCCAGCTCGAACTTACCTAAGTCTAGCCCCTCGAGGAGTTCTTGGCTGGTCCAATAACTTTCCCGGGCTGTGTCGGCCCAGTGAATTGGCTGGGTTCCCCTTCAGGAGGGACCTCTACCATAGTTGGTATGTTAGGCGTAGGGACCATTTTTGCGTATGTTAGGCGTAGGGACCATTTGTTCCGGCTGGGCTTCCTTATCTCCGGCCAACCATGGATGCAGAAGGTTTCATGGTGACAGAGTTAAGTCTTCCTAACCTAAAGTATAATCTTTAACCGAGAAAGATTTCTCAATAGTACCCACAAGTGGGCAAGGCAATATCGGTTGACCCACCTTCAGTGCGAGCATATTGAGCTGCCGAGAAGTTACCATTGTTCAAGCAACATTTTATGTGAAGATCGATCAAACGTTACAGAGTTTTTAGAAGGAACTATGACACGTTGATTGGTCTGAAGTCCTTCGGAAGAACGCGCGAAATCTTTCCAGATTTGGGAATAAAAACCACGTTGATATCTCTCCACTTACCGGGAATATATGACAGCGTGAGGCTACTTTTAAAAACGACCAGCGCTACTGGAGCGATACCGTCAGTATCGGATACAAACAACAGGAGGAATCGTCGTGCAAACGATAACTTACCCCGATGTCTGGTACCACTTAAGAACGATGGTCAAAAGCTGCCACCTCTTAATCTAGGGTGTTATGCGTCACCGTGCCCATTGGATGATTTGCAGCCACGAGGAAAATTCGGCTGTATTTTAACGGCGCCTCCTCAACACCGGACCTAATTGAGGAGTAACTGTAACATTACCGCGGCAAGGGGCGCTGGCTCAGCGGACTTTTGAGATCCCCAAATAATTTGAAGACTCCGGAGCTCGCTTGTCAAGTAGAGGGATCGTACGACCCAGAAGAACATAAATAAAAACAAAAATCTAAATCAAAATCAAGACAAAAACAGTATCGTCAACAAAAACAAAAAGAACAGGAAGAAGCTGGGCAAATATCACATCGCGGGGCTCTCAGAGGTGGAAGATCTGCTCTTTGAGGAAAACGCCCGTGAGGATGATGAACCATCCAAGCAGCTCGCCAACTTGTGGAGCAACAGTCCAAGAGTGTGTCCCCATGGAGCGTTAAGTTCCAAGCGAGACCAATACCGCTACAGGGCGGGAAGGAAAATAATGACACGTGCACCCGCCCCACAACAGGGAAGTGGGAAACCAACAGCTGGGCCCGCCCCCGCTGCAAAACGGAGAAGCAGGCAGATCAGCCCAGTGCCAAGAGGCAGCGAGCACATCCATTGCCTTCTTCAGTACGGCATAGGGACCGGCAGGGTATTCCTCCCCCGGCAGCACCGTTGAATAACAATGGACAGCAGATAAGCTACTCGTATGCTCTCGAAGGTATCCGCTTGGAAGTGCTGCGCAAAAACTATCCTGCGAAGACGTTAGGTTAGATATTGAAGTTGCATTTAATAATATCGCTCCAGAGAAAATACTCTCGGCCCTTTGTAAGGTTGGAGTTGATATGTCAATTAAACAACTAGAACGCAACCTGCTGGTGAGTCGGAAAATAATTTCCAAATTAGGTGCCTCTTGCACCGCTCGCACAGTCTGTAGAGGAACTCCTCAAGAAGGCGTTCTCTCTCCTCTGCTGTGGAACCTGGTCAACGACATGCTTTTGATGCTCGGGGCTGTAGAGCAATTGCTTATGCAGACGACGTACTTGTTGTCACGTGTGGCAAATATCTTTCAACTCTGAACGATCTAATGCAGACTGCTCGTAATAAGCTATCTAGATGGGCTCTCAATAGTGGTTTAAGTTAGAATCCTCAAAAAACAGGATTAGTGCTGTTTTCGAAGAAATACAAAATTCCACAATTTGTGAAGCCAACATTAAATGGTGTAAGGCTTGAAATAGGAGATAGCGCCAAATATTTAGGTGCAATTCTCGACAAGAAACTAAATCGGAACATGAATGTAGAGGACAGAGTAAAGAAAGCTACTTGTTGGGATGAGCACCGGATTTGCAGGATATATTGTAGTTTAATTATAAATTAATTGTGTAGTTTAATTTCATAGTTTAGTATTATAGTTCAATTTACTATATAATATTCTAATATTTTTACTTCTACATCTGGTCACCTTAATTCTTGTACTTGTACTTGCATTATATTAATACACATAATCACATATTTGCCATTTTCTAATATTCGTATCGACTTGCATTCTCACACACATATATATAATATGTATATAATCAGTGCTAAGTAAATATTTCGACACTCGAATTCCGACATCAGCTGGGATCGGTGAACTTGGTAAATTGTAAAGTAACAAACACAGGACCACTTATTTTTTAACCTGTGAAATAAATTGTAAAGTTTTTTGAAAACAAAAGTGCTTTAAATTGAACGATGCGTTGGCCGGAAGCAGTTATCATGGTTACGAAATATAAGGCATTGGACGGGCATATGCCATGTTGCAGAATTATGGGATCAGCTAAAAATAGAGATATTTATAAAAAAATTTTAAATAATATAAATTAATATGTTTTGAGTAATGTAGTTAATAAACAAAAAGATATAAATATTGTATGATCGCTATACATTCGTAAACGAATAAGCAATACAGAAGAAGAAGAATTAATATTAAAAGTAAAAGACAAATTTTACAAACAAATAACTTAAAAACTATTATTAACTGAACAGTATTGGTGCTAGTTTTAGCAAAATAAGCACTAAATAAACATATCGCACCCTTAATACAAAAGGGTCACAACTCAATATGTACTTCTGCTCAAATATGAACGAGACGTTATCAATAAAACAGTCCGCGGATGACATATGTCAAAAATAAATTTTTTGTTTTTTGGTAGGACTGTTATAAGCTTACATGGCAAATTTCAGCGTGATATGTCACATAGTTTGTTTTCTGTGCTACTGTAAACAAGGCAAGCTCGAGTGTGGAAAATTTTGAGTTGTGCCCCTTTTGTATTTAGGGTGCGATATCTTGTGAGTTTCATTGAAAATTCGTAATATTTCTCACGAAACAAGCGAACGGTCAATCGTAAAGATACCTAGCTGTAATAGCTGCCAAAAAAGCTTGGTGGCCGAACACTACTACAGCTCTATTTTTATGCAAAAAGGCAATAGGACGCAGGTGGGGTCTTTCTCCTAGGAACACTCACTGACTGTATATGATCGTTATCAGAGCTACCCTCCTTTACGGGATTATAGTCTGGTGGACGGCTCTCGACAAGACAACGTTTAGAAACAGGCTTCAGAGGGTTCAACGTATGGCGCGTATATGTATCAGCAGCGCTCTTAGAACTACACTCTCTTTTCTTCTTGCCTCCCCTAGATTTAGTTGGTAAACAGAATACAGGTAACACTGCTGCTCGGCTTGTCGCAACTAATCAATGGCGCAATTTGGGGGTTGGGCATTTGGCTATAACACTGGATCTGGAACCCTATTGACTATTGTTTGAATGAATCATATTTTAAAAGGTTTTTAAATACTAGAATTCCAGGAAAATCTAAGTGGATTGAAAATATACCTGGTCGGAAAAACCGCCTACGGTTCTTACTGATGGCTCAAAGCTTGACGATAAAGTTGGATTTGGTCTCTACTGTAAAAAGCCAAGAGTAAGCGTTTCGGCCCGTTTTCCCAATCACTGAAGTGTATTTCAGTCTGAAATTCTAGCCATTAATGAGAGTTGTACGGTTAGGAAAAAATGTGACTGCCTTCTGAAAAATGTATATTTATTTCGAAAGCCAGGCGGCGATTAAATCTCTTGGTGGGGTTGACACTAATTCCCTCATTTCTCATAAATGCCGAGCGTCGCTTAACGAGGTGGCGGAATATTTCCTCAACCCTTTGATATGGGTGTCAGGGCAACGTGACATACAGTAAGTCAAACCAGTATTGGCACACTCGAAAAATCAAAATTCTCAGTACTATAACTTTTCTTCTAATGAAAGTATAAAAAAATAGAAAACGTAAATGTATTTATGTATTACATATCTGAATAAAAAACAAAAATTAATATGTAATGTAAAATAAAGCACAAACTCACATCAATAAAGTATTGGCATTTTCTTTATGTTAGGTTATGCTTTTGGCGTCGTAATTGTAAACTCCCGTTTTTTTCACTCTTGCTTTTTACTTATCCGTACGTTTTAGGAATTGCATACGGCCGCAATGACTTTTAATCGCGATTTCATTTGACATAGACCAAAATGGGCCGTGGTGCTGAAATTTCCCTAGAACTACGTCAATTATTGATAAAACTTTATTTGGAAAAAAAATCGCGAAATTGGCAAACTTGTCGATAAATCATGGTCCAGCGTTCGAATCATCGTTATGCATTATTGCAATATTGGCAAAATAACTCCGGAGAGCAGATCTGGCCGCCCAAAAGAATTAACCGAACGGTAATTGTGGTGTCCACGGTGGTACAAAATCCAAACACTTCGGCTGTCAAATTGTGCGAGACCCTGTAAAATTCATTTGAAATCAAATCAGGACCCCCAAACTGTTCGGAATACCCTATATAAGGCTGGGTATAGTGGCCAACCCAAACCCTTCAATTCGAAGGTAAATAAGAAAAAGAGGCTAGAATTTGCTAAACAGCATTTAAAAAAGCCCGACGCTTTTTGGAACACAACCGTATTTAGTGATGAATAAAAAAACAATTTATTTGGGTCAGAAGGACCACAAAAGATTTGGCGAAAGCCAAATAAAGAGCTTCAAGAGAACTGAATGAAATGTGATGGTTTGGGGGTATTTCGCGGCATATGGTGTCGCGGAGTACAGCTGTGTGTTGATTCGAACGTGTTTTTGATTTGAATCCGTAGCTTTTCTACTGTGTTTTGCAAGTGTTACAAACAACTAAGAAATAAAAATTAAAAATAAATAAAACCAAAGTGAACAAACAAATAATCAGAAGGCAAGATGAGTGTTCGGCACTCTCCCACGTGGACAGGAAACCAATCCGCGAGTGAACCTGTAACAAAAACAATGACCTTTGAAACTGTGAACACTCCGGCAATTACGCGCGCGAACTGGAAAAACTGCAAAAGAAAGCAAATGAAATAAAGACAGCCCTCTCTATTAACTCTACAGGATTAACGCAAAGCGTAGAGAGCGTCAACCTTCATGCTTAGCCGTTTAATGGCGGTCTCACAGCGTGCGGGAGCACAAACGGAATGCCAACAACAACCACAACCAACTCATCATCAACAACAACATCAATTTTGTACACTGCAACAACAACTGTATCAAACAAACCTTTGCTTGCCATCTCCCCACCTTCTAGTGTACAACCTCACGCTTTAAATGAGCAATTGAACACACCGCAGCCTCTCATAAAGAGATCACGAAACTCACCCATAAAGTACTCAACTTTGTCAACTACCAATAAAAAACAAAAAACAAAAATGAACTTGAGCCAAAGCAAATTACCAAACTACTGGCTAAGCGGCGATACAAAGTCCACAAATTTGCATCTCTTGCTATTGATGACGAAACTGAAAACAACGAAACAAATACACAAACGAACAGTGGGCAGAACACTGTTACTAATGCTCAAAATTTAAATAGCGAAAAAAATTAAAATATTAATAATAAACCACCACCAATATATGTGCAGGGTGTGGAATGCATCAAGACACTAAACAATTATTTAAGTGCAATAGCAAATAGCAAATTTGACCCAAAAATCCTAAGAAATAATGAAGTACAAGTTCGAGCAAATGACTTAGGAACGTACACTCAAATACATCAAATGCTAAAACAAAACTGCATACTTTCAAACAAAAAATTAGAGGAGGTTCAAAGTAGTATTACGCAACATGCATCCTTCTGTGGACCAAGAAGAAATAAAGAGTGAATTGAGAGAAAAAGGTCATAAAGTTATAAATATATTTAATATAACACAAAGAACAACAAAAAAACCGTTACCACTATTTTTTATTGAACTGGAAACCAATACTAATATCAAAGACATTTACAACATAGACAAACTAATATACTGCATCGTATCGTTTGAGGCGCCACATCATACTGCACACTGCACGAAATGTCAGAAGTATGGACATACAAAAAATTATTGCACAAGATACTCAGTATGTGTAATATGTTCAGGAAAACATTTAACAAGCGATTGCAACAATCCGACCATTCAAGTGAAATGCGCACTATGTGGAGGTAATCATACCGCCAATTACAAAGGCTGCGAAATATATAAAGCCATAAAAATTCAACGATTCCCACCTTCACGCAAAAAGGAAGTCATAACAAACTAAAACACAAACATCACAAAATCAAGAGTAATACCAGGTATAAGTTATGCTGATGCAATAGCCTCATCAAATCCACAGGTAATAGAACCAGAACTAACTATGAAACCTCAAAACAACAAAGATATTGATGAACTCAAAAGCATGATAAAAACTTTAATCACCCAAATGACTAATGTGATGAACATAATTACAATGTTAATAAATAGCTCGAATGCACGAAAGTAATAACACAAAAATTCTTATCTGGAATGCAAATGGACTAACTGGGCAATATTTAGAGCTGAAGCAGTTTTTAATTGACAGAAAACTTGATATTGCGTTAATTGTACAAACACATTTCCAAATATAAATTATCACCCGACGGAAAGCTCAAAGGAACAGCCATTATCATAAACAGACATAAAGCATTTTTTTGTCGGGACAACTGCAGAGTACCGTCTGAAATTCACCTTTGCACTCCCTTCTGACGGACAACAGTTTCGTCATCTGCAGCCCGCAGCCGCCAAGCTAGCCATTGTAGTACATGCAAGAAGGCGAAGAAGCAGTCAAAGCCATATTAGCTAAAGTCAGTCAGACTCATTTCGTCGGTACCCACGTGTCCCGGGACCCATGTTAGCATCAGGCTGTTATGTCTACCGACATAGTTCAGCCCAGATTTACAGGACTCGACTACCCTTGACTTGGTTTGGGGGCTGTCTAATCCCGGTTTTCCACAACAAAATTCATCGCTTCTTGAACTGCATACACCTCCGCTTGAAACACAGATGCATGCATTCCAAAAGCGAAGTGCCGTTTTGTCCTGCTAGATTCCACTTAGACCCCAGAGCCGGAGCCAAGCTCGGTCCTGGAGCCATCCGTGAAAATACGAAAACAGTGTTTGCCGGACTCATTTTCAGAGTTTGGCCACGACTGAGCCTCTGGCAGCACTACACTGTATCTCTTTTCAAGTACGACTCTTAATGGCATGGAGTCAAGGGGCATTGAGAGAATCGTTTGATCGAAGTCCATGCCTTCTCAGTTTTCCAATGCCAGACAGGGGCCGTACCAGTTCCCATTGTGTTTCAGCTTGCAGATGGCTTTCAAGGCCCCTCTTTGGATGAAAGCATCAAGTGGTGGCAAACCAATCAGAGCATCTAATGCCGGGCCTGGAGTAGTCGGAAAAGCTCCGGTGCAACAGATGACCACAGTGGGTTGTAGTCTCGATAAGGTCCTTCTGACTCCCACGAGAGAGAGTCTACTCATCCAGACCACGATGCATAGGTGATAATAGGTCTTATCATAGCCGTATAGATCCATAGGACCTTGCTAGGAGAAAGACTCCACGTTTTCCCAAAGCTGTCAGTGCTTTGAATGTCTTTGTTTCAACGTGTGACTTTCAAAGAAGTTTACTATCGAGGATTACTCCAAGATATTTGATTTCTTTGGATAGCTGGATTGTGACTCCTTTTAGCTTAGGCAGAACGAGTCCAACAAGTTTTCGACCAAAGTATAAGAGAACGCAGAGCCTCCAGGACCTTCACCAGGTATAAACATTATCGCTAATTGCATCTAGATCTGTGCAAACGGAATTGGGAATATCAGAAATCTCAGCACCGATGTCACAAATGTTAGCGGAGTTGTCGTCGCAGATAAATAATCAGCTGAAAAAACAGGATACACGAGCTAACAGAGGACTCATATAACGCCTCTCATATTGAGGCTGAGATAGATGCAGTGAAGACTCGCCTCTATGAACTGCTATTGAATCGTCCGAATATGTAAATTAATAGTCCCAAATTTTTTTTCATTTAAGAATATGTATTTCATTTTTAAAATATTTGCTGCAATCGTTTATTCGTTTAAATCATTTCTTATTGAATTGTTCTTCAGCAAGAAGCTCGAATTTGTGTCCGTCAGAAGTCCGGAACTACGAACGCCTTGAATGTGCTCCTGCAATGGACAAAGATAGTAATTGGGAAACACTGCAGGATGACATTGATGAATTACACCATCATGCGAGGCAACATACCTAGCTAATGAATAACAAAATTAATGATCGATTTGGCCGTGCTATAAACTTCGAAGGATTTAGACAAAGCTGTCGCAATCGCAAAGCTTCGAGAACCGACTGGTAAGAATAGCGAACAAGAAGCCAAAACAAAACCATGAATTAGCCTTCATGGCTACAGCAGATAGCGAGACTGTGCATACTCTAGCTAGATGTGTTAGACGAAGACAACATATGACTAGTAAACTGCTGCTGCAACAGAACTCGCCAGAAGATACGAGCTGCCAGATCTACAAACTACGACGGTTATTAAACACATGTATATAAGCAGAGGTGCATGCGCATGGGATATTCTTTTAAGGTACTAGTCTGGTCAAATATTAATTTTTTATAGATATTTTTTAGACATTTTTTTTTAAGAAAATAAAATGCGATCGTTTTGATTTTATAGTAAGTTATTATTGACATCAAATAATATACACAAACACATTTAAAGTTAAACTTCTTAGGCGTCGGTGGACGAGCGAGAATGGAGAGTAAAATTTCAAAGATATGCAACGTTTTGGGCATTTTCGTTCCGCGAGAGAGAAAAAAGATATAACGTAGAAGAAAAGGAGAGAGAGAGCTATACCTTATATATCTTATCTTAGATACACTTTAGGCTATTTGCCCTGAGTTTTTCCTTGTGGTTGCTAATTTATAGTGAGAAATAACACTGCCTACTTGTTGGCACTTTATTGTTGCTGCAAACTAGTAGAAAATATATTTTTGGTGCCTACTTTTTGGCGTTATATTTCCTTGGTGCCTACTGTTTGGGGCGTTTTTTGGTCCCAATTGTTTTGGCGTTTGTACGTATTACCTATCGAAAACGAGAAAAATTGTTTACGTAGCGTAGGCGTCCTACAGGTATATAGACAATTCACTTTCACAAAATACTTGCGCTGATTTCAATTCGTATGAGTGTCCTGTGTCATCAGTCGTTTTACTAGAGGGAAAATTGGACGGCGTCATAAAAGTTATGTGTTGGCCGGCTTAATAGTCGATTTTTTATCGTGGTTGATAGGTTTTATGCATTTCTAGTGCAGAAAAGATTTGTAGTGGCTTTGCATTTGGTGTTAGATTTGTCAATAAAAAAATGTGACTTGGGTGTAATACTTATGAAGTCAAATAATGTGACGCGATGTGTTGTTTTTTAGCCATGCGATGTACTGCTTTCTTTCGCGAACAGGGAAATTGACATAAGATTATGCATGCCTCACTTGTAAAGTGGTATACATTTGGAGGAATCGATAAAAAATAATACAATTGCAACTAAAAATGTGTAATTATTAACTGTGCTAAATATTTGGTGTGACGTACAGGTGGAAATTGTGGCTATTTGATTGGACGCGTAGCTGGTTGGAATAATACGAAATGGTTTCGAAAAAAATATATTTGATGTTTCTTATATTGGCATCTTACACAAGTAAGTTTATTTTTGGTACTGAAGACCTGTAAAAATGGGGGAAAAGAGAAAAAATCGAATCTTGCAGTAAGCTCAGTATCCCTGAATATTGATACATATGTATATATATACTTCGTTAATTCTATTGAAAGTTGATATCTTGTTTATTAATGTGCGAACGTCAGAGAAAGGATATTGAATTTTCCATGGGTTGCTACAAATTTTGTATATAAGTATGCATGTGTATGTACACACATGTATAAGAATAATGAGAGTTGAGTTTTGATAGCGAAAAATAAGTAGATTTCAATAAAAAAAAGTAAGCTAGAGATACGGCTAAACTTTTCGTTACTCCCACAATCAATTTGATTGGTGGACGGAAGGAGAGAGGGCGTGGCACCAGAAAGAGCAAGGACCCACTTCTACATATGAAAGTCCCAACCTCATAGAATCACTATAGAACCCCAGGAAAGGCGTAAAAATCAATTTTTCAAAGCCCTATTGGCTTGTTTCGGAAACCGGAGAGAACGTAGGTTCGAATCTTGGTGAAACACCAAAACAAAGAACAAATTTATCCTAATAGGTAATGGCGAACCTCCGAGTGTATTGCTGCCATGAAAAAGCTCCTAATGTTGTTGTTGTTGTAGCAGCACAAACATTGTCCATATATATATGAGGAATGCTGTTGAAGTGATAGTCCTTGGCCGGATATAAATCCGGGTATTTCCGGTAACGTAGAACCGACTGTCGTGGGAACCGACTCCTAATAGAAAATGTCTCCCATTCGGAGCCGGCTTAAAACTGTAGGTCCCTCCATTCGAGGAAGAAGAAGCGCCATTTATACATATATATACAGTGTGCCACTTAAGTCACCGTACTCTGGCTATATTTGCACAAATCACCCTGTAACTTGCCCAAATTTTTGCTAAATTTAAAAAACTTTGATGTAGGCTATTAAAACAATATATTTTCTTCTAAGTTACAAAAGAAAAACAATTACTTTTAATTTTAGTCTTATATTATAAATACATACTCAAATACTTGCGTCAACAAAAGTCTACGTACTCTTAATTTCTTATGCTGTTTGGCACCAGCGTTCTTCTTAGGTGCAGTAATGAGTAAATTCATTATAGTTGGCGTGTTTTGTTTGAGCTGGACAAAATATTCGGTGTTTATAGACAAAATGCCTCGAAAAGAGTTATCACTCGATGATCGTGGAAAGATGCTGCATCTCTACACAAAAGAGCAAAAATCTTATGAAGAGATAGCTAAGATTATGGGTAGAAGCAAATCCACTATTCAGACTTTCATTGGGCGATTCAAATACGAAGGGCGCATTAAAAATAACAAAAGATCCGGCCGGCCACCTGCACTTTCCGAACGTGACAGCCGCACAATAAAGCATCTGGTGGACAAGGATCTGTTTTGTAGCGTAGTGCAGATTGCGTCAGAGCTAGGTCGCAACATTGAGAAGGAGGTGCACTCGAAATCAGTCCGTAGAACGATAAAAACATATAACTTTAGGCCCTACACTCCTCACAGGAAGCCGGACTTAAATTTATTTAATAGGAGGAAGCGCTCAGAGGTTTGCCAAGGCGTATGTGGACAAACCAATTGACTTCTTGCGGAAGGTCATCAAAGTTTTTTTAAATTTAATAAAAATTTGGCAAAGTTTCAGGGTGATTTGTGCAAATATAACAAAAGTACGGTGACTTAAGTGGCACACTGTATATACTGTGAGCGTCAAAATAAAGTGTACAAAGCATTTTGTTATATTATAATATGGATTTTATTTAAGTCTTTTATAACAAAACAATACATTTTATTTTCATGTTTTTTAAATTAGTATTTGATTCTCTACTAATTACTAAAAAATTTTAAATGAGACTGAAGTAGGATCTATAGTGCGTGATGTGAAGAAAAACCCCTTTAAAAGTGCGGTCAAAATAACACAAGAAGTTTCTACTGCATCAGATACTAGCGTAAGTGACAGTACAATAAGTCGAGCGTTGCACGCAAATGGGTTACATGGTCGTCTCCCACGAGAAAAGCCGCTAATATCGACAGTTAATCAAATCTTTCTGGAATAATGTCCTGTTTAGCGATGAAAGTAAGTTCGCGGTATTTGGGCAGAAAAAACTGGTTAAAGTCTGGAGAACCAAAAATAAAGAGTATGCCGACCAAAATTTGATAACCACAGTTAAGCACGGTGGAGGTTCGGTGATGGTGTGGGGATATATGGCGGCAAGCGGAGTTGGCAATTTGGTATTTATTGAAAGTACCATGAACAAAACAGATTATCTGAATATTTTACAAAATAATTTACTAACCAGTGTGCAGAAATTATACTTGCAGGGATCTTGGATCTTTCAACAAGATAATGATCCCAACAACACAGCAAAAATAGTAGAAGAATGGCTGCTTTATCGTACTCACAAGACATTGGATCATTTTCCACAGTCACCGGACTTAAACCCTATTGAACATTTGTGGGAGCATTTAGACCACCAAATCCGGAATGCCTCACCAATATGGATATGCTGAAACTCGCTATAAAGGAAGAGCGGGATAAAATTTCATCTGACGTGACAAAAAAACTAGTTAAGTCGATGCCCCGAAGACTGTCTTCCGTTATCAAAGCAAAAGGGAAATCAACAAAACACTAAATCGATATCATTTTTGTAAAATATATCTCTGTACACTTTATTTTGACGCGTGAAATATGCACTAACTTTTGTTTTTGTCTTACAACTTTTGTTGTTGTATTTTTTTTTTTTTTTTTTTTTTTTGTTGTTTTCTAGTAATTAGTAGAGAATCAAATACTAAATATATTGCTTTGTTATAAAAGACTGAAATAAAATCCATATTATAACAAAATGCTTTGTACACTTTATTTTGAACTGAAATATCGTTGAAGAGAAGTTAATAACGCAATCCGTAATCTAGCAAGTATTTCACTAAGGTTTCTTACGTCATAGTATTTACGAAAATCTTGTTTATATATTTATAAAATATCACAAATTTATTAATATAAAAAAGCGCTGCAGGCGAAACTTTGGACTAAAAACTCCCCCGATTGTTAATAATTTTAATTTGATTAACTTACATCTGGCAGTATATGATGGGATTGGGTTCATAGAATTCACAGGTTGGAGAACTAAGCGAACAAATACCTTTTGGGTATTCAAATGAGGTCCGCGTATTCAAGTTTGGACCGACTTGGGTCGTATATAACATATTCAGGGTATACGAATCACTAAAATCAGAGCTAAAAAGGTAAAGGAATGCTAGCAATGCATAGGATTTGGCAATGCTACAATTAATGTGACTTAGGAATATGAATAACAACTTTGAGTCACAAATAACATAAAGGTCGACCCCACAACTGTAGGATCTACGTAACCGGAACGACCCGGATTTATATCCGGCCAAGGACTGTCACTTCAGCAGCATTCCTCATATATATGGGGAATGTTTATGCTGCTACAACAACAACAACAACAACAGCGATTATTTCGAGGTTGTAAAAGACTTCGTTTATTTAGGAACCAGCATTAACACCGATAATAATGTCAGCCTGGAAATCCAACGTAGAATCTTTCTTGTCAACAAGTGCTACTTTGGACTAAGTAGGCCGTCCTAATGTATGGCGCAGAGGCTTTTACGATGACAATATCCCACGAGGTGTGGCTTGGTGTGTTTGAGAGAAAGATTTTGCGGAGGATTTTTGAACATTTGCACGTTGGTGACGACGAATATCGCAGGCGATGGAACGACGAGCTTTACCACGGCATAGACATAGCGCAGCGAATAAAGATTCAACAGCTACGCTGGCTGAGTCATGTCGTCCGAATGGATACAAACGCTCCCGCTCTGAAAGTATTTGATGTGGCACCTCTGCATTGGAAAGATCAGATGGAGAAGGACTTGGATTCACTTGGTGTGTCCAACTGGCGTCGGTTAGTACAAGTGAGAAACGACTGGCGCGCTTTGTGAAATTCGGCCAAAATCGAGTAAGCGATTATCGCGCCAATTAAGAAGTAGAAGTTCGTGAGTTATTGTGCTAAGAGTGCAGCTGCTTTTGTTATTTTTGAAGCAATGGCTTGAAAAGTGTTATGGAAACTCCGGTCCATCAGAAACAATAAAGCAATGGTTTGCTGACTTCGAACGTGGTCGTAGAGACAACGACAAAATTTCGCTGGAAATTAAAGATCGCTGAAATTAAGGACACGCATTCCTATTTCCACTAATCAATGGATTAAATCTGTGTCTGCATAAGTTGTCAACATAGTTTTGAGTAATTTATTATTATTATTATTATTATTATTTATTAAAATATAATTAAAATTATAGATTAATCTAAGATAAAAGCTCTAGCTACCAGGGCTATCGGCTAGTTAAGTGATAGTAAATGTAATTAAATAAAGATTATAAGACTAAATAAGTTGAAATATGTTTATAGCTTTAAGAAAATGTGACATGTTTATTATATTTGCTTCAGAAGAGATGGAGAGAATGTTGATTGGATCTGCGTTATCCAGTGTTGTGGTGCGTAAGGCGGAGATAGATGGACAATGTAGGAGAATGTGGCGTACGGTTAAGCGGTTCGCGTTGCAAAAGTTACACATTGGCGGTGGACTCTTTGTTAAATGGTATTGGTGTGTTAAAAGAGTATGTCCTAGCCTTAAACGTACAAAGCATCGGTTCATCCAAGTAGTAGTCGAAGTTGGCAGTATGGTAGCGGAACCGTGTGGATTTACTTCTTTGTATTCATGCTGGTAGATATACCAATTGGCACCCAGCTGAGACTTTAAAGCTCTGGAGTATATGGTTTTAATTGATGTTGTACTAAATGGGTTATAAAAGTGCAAACATGATTTTAAGGCAAGATTTGCGGCATAGTCAGCATGATGATTGCCGAGTATGCCCGAATGTCTTGAGTAATTTAAATGCCAATAATTTATGTGTGCTAGGTGATTTCAACTTATCTACTTAAATTGGGCATATGGGCGTTTTCCAAACGTATTATTACGAATTTTCATTACGTTAAAATTCAAATAAATCTCTCACAAGAATTCCTCTGAGTTCGATCATTGGATTGTCAAATAAGTCATAAATCAATGGCACCACAACTTGCTTTACTTTTTTTCCAACACTTAACAGCTTTACTTTACCTTCACCTTACGACTGAATTACTCATTACCTTTCGTTCACTCGCTTACACGTCTAACTTACGACTGAATTCCCTATGCGCGTACACCTCTGCTTATATACATGTGTTTAATAACTTTCGTAATTTCTGGATCTGGCAGCTCGTATCTTCCAATACATTCCATCAGTAAAATATAGATACTTTGTAAAGTTATGTTTTGCAACCCTGTAGACGTTTTGGAACATTTTTATTACTTTGATATTATGATTAGAATATTAAAAATGAAATATTAAATACAAAATATTACAAACTTACTATTTTCGTTTTCCGCAACTTTTTTCCTACATGTAGACTGTAGACTAGGGTGGCCGTTATTCATATGGAAAAAAAAGAACACCTTTATTTTTTGCGGGACACCCTCTAGAAAAGTAAGGTTACTTAAAAAACTGCAAATTATGAAATCTTAAGCCAATCGGAAAAAATTTAGAGGTTCCGACTAGAGCCTAAAGTTGAAAAATAAAGAAAAATGGGTATTTTTTTAAATTAATATCAAGTTAAGTAAAATAAAAATAGTTTATGTATGTTTACTATTCGAAATATCGCAGTTGTAGAATTAGAATATTGTATTCTTAAAACTATGTTAGTTTCTAAGAAATAATGATTTTACAGTAATCTAAATATTAAAAAAGTAAACAATTATTATGTCTCGGGAAAAGCTTCAGCAATTTCTAGGCCAGTTGAAGTAGTTAATTTTGGAACTCCCAGTAGTTGTTCTTCATTTGCATGAGAGATAATGACTGGTAAACGATCTACTTTCTCTAGTCCTGTTAATTCAGGAAGAATTTTTCCATCCCAGTGTACTACTCCAGCTGCAACCTATAAAAAAAATAACATATTTTTATATATATTAAATAATCCAAAATAAAAACAATTTAAAAATTCAAATTTTCCATTCCTTGAAATTATTTTTAACAATCAAATCAATCGGCTTTTTTACGTTCATCCTGTAATGTTGTGCAATTTATTACAAGTGTATTAACGGGATGTCCAAGTGCTTCTGCGACTGCAATAATTAAATGAACAGCCGACCAATCAGAAATATCAGTTCTTCCGTATCCACCATTTCAAGTTTCGGATCATTTTGTGTTTCGATATCGCTTTCGGACGAAGAAAAAATTTCTTGATCTAATTATAATTAATTTTTAACATTAAATTTAGTGAATTCAATTAATTAAATATTAAATTAAATACTCATTGTTCATACCTTGAAAACTGATTCCTATTGACTTTTTACTTTCATCAATATGCCTTCGCTTTCTTCTGCACTCAATCGATCTAATTTTTGTTTGCCATTTAGAATTGCTGTTTTATTAATTCCAAGCATACATCCTGGACGCCCTTTCTCACGTTGTGAAAGAAGACAAGATTTATCAGCTTCATCCTTCATCATAGATAGAACATCAATGTGTGCGATATCGAAAAGATCATACAGTTCATCAACAAACTTCATCTCTCTTGTACGAAAAACCTCCAAATTTTTATTCTTTTGAAGATTTTGTCCTTCCAAAACACGGAACTCAATGTTTACATATGTTATGTTTGCATACGATACCCGAAAACTACAACCACAAAAATCCCGACAGTGTAATCAAAATCGAACATTCATTAAGAAATTTACTTAAAATTAAATGAAACGATCAAGTAGCCGACCAATGATCGAATTTCATAAGCCTCCAGCTTAGTGATATCAGTGTAACCAGCGTACAGCAATAGAAAGAAAGTACAACACTAAATGCACTCAACACTCTCTTAGAGTTGCAAAAAAAAAACAATTTGTTTTGAACTTCATTTTTGTAAGAACAATCACAACAATAAGATTCTTATGTGAGTGCGCATGTGCACGTTGCAAAAACAAATATAAATGGAGAACCTAGTTAGAGCCAAACAATATCATAAAACTAAATGAATGCAAGAAGTTATATGAGCACTTACTGAAGTGTTTACACTTACATATTTTTTTAATGTAATATACTGATTTTTAGAGAATTAAAGTTTAGCTCCTCTTTGCTTAATTTTTTAAAATTTAACCTTCAAAATATGTACTGTGATCAAATAATTATTTTCAAGCGATTCTGATCATAAGTGAAATCGATGATTTTTTTAAGTTGAGGCTCAAGTCGGAACCTCTAAATCAACTCAGATTGGCTTGGAATTTAATATTTGGTAGTTTTTTAGGTGTTACATTTGTAGAGGGTGTCCCGAAAGATATCAATAATTTTAATAATAACGGCCACCCTAATGTACACATAATGCATCAGCGTTTTTAGTGATGTTTTGATTGGTTTTTGTTGTGTATCGAGAACATCAACGATACTTTTTGGAACACTATAGGAGGTTTGTTAAAAAAATAAGGTGAATTTTCAAATTTCGTGGGCTACGTATATTCGACATCCGACTCTCGATTATTAATTTTTTTTATGCTGGTACACTCGTCTCGAAGATACGAGTATGTTTACGGTTTTAGTAATATAGCATATTTAGTTTGTTTGTGAGAGGCATAAATAAGACAAGGGTTTTGCGTTTTCGGCGATTTTCTGCTGTCGAAAAAAATGGATCAAAGAACTTGCATCAGTTATTTAAAAAATGGAACTAAGTGCTCAAAAACTCTTGAAATGTTGACATGGGCATACGGTGAGAGTCAAAAAAAAAATGTTTACAAATGGTACAAGCTTTTCACAGAAGGTCGAGAAGATGTGAATAACAACGCTCGCTTTGGACGCCCCAGCACATCAACAACCGATGAAAATGTTGAGAAGGTGAAGAAAATTGTTATGGAGAATCGTCGAATCACAATTAGAGAAGTTGCTGAGGATGTCGACATATCGGCTGGCTCATGCAATGCAATCTTTTTGGAAATGTTTTGCATGAAGCGTGTGGCAGCGAAGTTCGTTCCAAAATTGCTGAATTTTGGTTAAAAACAGCGTCGCATGAGCATCGCTCAAGAAACAAAGTTTGTTTGTTTATTTGTTCAACAGTAAAAGAAGCCCCGTCTAGCTCATCTAAAGGTAGGCCCAGGAAACATTCTGTTTCGACGGGTTGGGTCCAGAGGGAGAGTGGATTTAGATGAGTCGGTTTTAGAGGGCATGTGAAAAGGTGGTTAGTGTCGTGCGGGGTGCCTTCACATGCCGGACATATGTTTGGTATGTCGGGGTCGATTCTGGATAAGTAGGAGTTTAACCTGCTACAGTATCCAGAGCGTAATTGTGCCAGTGTTACACATGTCTCACGGGTAAGCTGGAGCTCTTCATCTGCTATAGGTGGTGGTTGGACTCTGATTACGGCATTCACAGGACGGGAGCTTAAGAAGGTGGTGACGGTCTTCCGGTGAATGTCGTTTATTGACTGTCTAAACACTATCCGGTCCAGTAAATTTCTGTCAGTTTTGTCCTGGATTGTTTAGTTTGCGGACCACTTCTTCAGCCCTGGCGGGAGTGTCGATTGATGAATATTGTCTAGTAGCGTGGAATGGCTGGCTGTGTCGAAAGTCTTCTTCAGGTCCAACGCTACTAGGGCAGTCCTCTGGCAGGGGCGGTTTTGGTTAAGCCCGCGGTTTATCTGGGTGTTTATGGCGGTGAGTGCAGTGGTGGTGATATGCACTCGTCGGAAAGATTGGATTGGCTACAAGATTGGATGGTTTTATCCCACAACTCCTAAAGATAAGGTTAATTTAGCCTTAGCTGTCAAACTCGATTTCTAATGTTTTCTTCTGTTCTCTCTGATGCCAGGTTATCATTTAATTAGTCATTATGCGATTTTGCCACTTCAAAGACCTGTTACTTTATATTAATTGGGATAATGTATTTGCAGACCCATCTAACAATTTTTCCAACTCTAAGTCCATTTTGTCTAAACTCTGCTTGGATAACATTCCGCTCAGAATGAAAGAAGACCTTATAAATTCTAAGGGAATTTTTGAAAAAGCTTGAAAATCTTAAGAATAATTATTTCAGTAAATTTGAATCTACTGAGAAAACCATCTGTGTTTTGTTAAATATACTTATACTTGTAGTATAAATAAACGTTAAAAGATTTCAACTATTTTAATAAATTTGTCTATAATAACTATATTCATAACATGGAGTTGAACATTAAATCAAATCCGAAAACCTTCTCGAACTACATAAAATTAGAAGGAGTAGTGCATATTTTTTAGATAACAATCAACCACGAAGCTCAAGTGCAGCGACAAATTTATTTGCTGAATTTTTTAAATATAATTTTGTTGATGAAGAACTTGATCATCCGTATTACTTTCCCTCTGACCTAGATTACTCTTTGAAGTTTGGAGCTCTATGTCTTTCTCCTGCGGATATTAGTAATGCTTTACTTAAACCATCCTCTCAAAGTGATGCTCATGGACGTTCAGCAGTATTCCCTGAAACTAATTATCAATAAATTTTTATTACTGGGGAGTTTCATTGGCACACGAAAGTTCTCCTTCATTACGCTCTTCTTTAAGAGTGGGGAAAAAGTACGTTCGAAATTATAAACCTATTTTAAAGCTATCGACTATTTCCAAAATTTTTGACCCCCCGGTTATTTCAGAATTCAGGGATTCTTCTCAATATGCAGTGGCATATTCACAACACAATAACGTTTCAATTTTAGTTTGTAATTGATTTTGCTGTGACTGCATTATTTTGGAGTGATTTTAAAGTTTTTGTGTACAAGAAATAGCGATGGCCCTCAAAACTAAGGAAATTCGTGTTGACGAGAGAAAAATTATCCTGAAACTTAGAAATGAAGGGGAATCTTTCCGCGAAATTGGGCAAATCTTAGGAAGAAATCGCTCCGCTCCTCTGTGCAGTATATCGCGCAAACATACAATACAACTGGTTCAATTGTGTCAAATCCACGTTCTGATCGATCTAACAAGCTGACCGTACGTGAGAAACGAACCATATTGCAATCAGTGAAAAAGAATCCTCCAATTACGGTTTCTCAAATATATAAAAAAATTTCAAATTCCTTTGGCAAGCATGTGCTTGACGATACTGTACGTAAGATACCTTTTTTAAGTATGTACAGTTAGTAACATAAATAAGTATTCAGGAGCCTGATTTATGGATTTGTTTGACGCTAACGCTTTCCTTAATATGTAATCAAAATATTTTACACATGATAATTGTGTACTGGGATAAGCTTTCATATGCGCCTTAATTTAGCTGTAAATTTTAGGTACCGTTATCCACGCTTTGCTTTGTCTTTGATGCCAGCGAAATTTATGTCACAAAAGTTGGTATACAGCAAGCAATTGTTCAATTAGCATAACATTTATTTTTACGTATTGATTAAAAAAGCTAAAGCTGGTAAGAGGAAATAGTTAAAGTGAGTATAAAAATTTAGGGAAGTACGTTTCGCATTAATTTTTACAACATTTTTAGTCATGGCATCCGATTAGAAATAAGGAACAACTGTAAAACGTCCTTCAAGAGGAATGGAATAAAATACCACCAGCTGTAACTGAAAACTTTGGTGAAATCAATGCCATCACGACTTAAAGCGATTGTAAAGTCTAATGATCTACCAAATACTAGGATTTGATTTTAATTATGTTTTTCTTTTCAAAAATTAATAATATGATGACTGTATAGTAGACTTACTTTTGAGACATGAATTTTTATAAAGTTTAATATAAAAAGCTATAATTTTGTTCCTTTTTAAAATTTTGTCATTATTTGGATTAAATATAATTTTTGTATTTCATTCACGAAATAAAACACAATTTTGTTATAACTTAGGTTGTTTGAAGGAATCGATTGGGGGAAAATTGAAAACGTATTCGGTGTATACTTACTTCTGTTACTAACTGTATGTGTATCGCGGACGTGTAGCTTGTAGAAAACCGTACATACCCGAAATCAACAGAAAAAAACGAATGGATTTTGCAAACGAATATGTCAACAAGCCTACAGAATTTTGGGAACGTGTTTTTTTTCGGATGAAAGCAAGTGTATGGCCGCACAAAGATTTGTCAAAATTGTTTTTATAGAGTCCACAATGGATAAATTTTCTTATTTAAATATTTTAAAGAGTAGCATGATGCAAAGTGTTCAACAGTGGGAGCTTGGTGATGATTTGTGGTTTCAGAATGATAATGATCCCGAGCATTCGGTATATTTGTATAATGTTAAGCTCTGGTTGCTGTATAACACAAATCACCAATTGACAATTCGACTTGCGGAGGTCCTCAAGGGGACCTCATATTTTTAATTATGAATACTTTAACCGTATATTGCAATGTACGAATACTTTTTCTGCTTCGTTGAAGTGAAGTTTTTCATTTTGTGAAATTTAATTTTTCCAGATGTACTTAGGAAAAAATTTAGAGAAATTGTAGAAAAATTACTGACTTAACATTTCTGATAAAAGTTTAAATTGTTTTCGTTTTTTGTACAATGGATTTCTTAATATGTTGCTTTTATTTCTTTGTGTACAGATACTTTTTCTGGCATATGTATATTAGGAAAACGGCAAATATTAAAGAACACCACCAAAAGACGTCTTACTCGAGTGACATGAACACTTAAACACTTTTCTTAAAACCAAAAAATATAAGCTCTCATGGTTTTGCCATCTTATAAGTTTATATTTTTTGAAATAAGGTTTTATTTTTTAATTTAAAACCACTAATAAGCAGCACTTTTATGATTTATTTGCGTATTGTTAAAATAAATTCAATGAACTAAATAAATTGTGAGATTCCAGTTGCCGAATCTCCAAATTCAGACCCTTTATTTGAGGATCCTCGAGATAGACCTAGGTTAGGTGGTCACGCTCGTTTGGTTAAACAGCCGCCCCTACTGGGAAATTTGGACGGTTGTGTTTCAATCGTCCTGTAGGTTTACACCCGCCGCCGTAGCAAAAGTCACCTTATACTTCCGCCAACGTGCACATCTGTGGGACTGGAAAGAACAGGGTCGATTTTCTCAATGAACTCAATTGAAGGTCGGGGAATAAGTTCACAGCTTTTTTACAGAAGGACTTTTTTTAAACAAGAAACAATAATTATATCAATAAGTTAACCAATTATGTATTCGCGTTGCTGTTTACAATCTCTTCCTACCGCTTGACCAATTTGTTGATGCCGTTCCGCCAAAAATTTGGTGTCAACGAAGTTGTTGAACCAATTTTTAAGGACCTCTTTGTTATCGAAGGTAACGCCCTTCATATGGTTTGACAGAGAGCGAAATAGATGGTAATCGGCCGAAGCAAGGTCTGGGAAATACGACGAATGCTGAAAGTTCTCCCATTCGAGCTCTTGGAGTGCGGTTTTGACGACTTTTGCGACGTGGGGCCTGACGTTGTCGTGAAGGAGTATGGTTTGTACATGTCGCCATTTTTGAACTTTGCAAACCAGTTCCGTGCTGTAGATTCGCTTTTGACACCTTCTCTATTTACGCTTCGCCCAACAGCAAATAAATCGTTGTAAAGTAAAAGAAAATATAAAAACGCAATGAACTTATTCCCCAACCCAATAGAAGCGGTGAATCGCGAAAACAAAATCGGTGGGTTTCTAGATCAAGGCCATAATGGGCAAATGTACTGATGCAAGAGATTGCATAGGTAGCCATGATGCTACACAACCAGCATTAGCAATTGTTAGGTCAGGCGAGCTGCTGCACTTACTGGAAGAGGCGTCGTCGTTTGTCGTCTATCTGATCTGACAATATGATCCTGCATCAACTAATTATTTTGAGCTGGACATCGCCTGACTGAACAGCAATACATTGAAATTCTTAGGTGTTGTCCCTGCGCTCGATGTCTTCATGGATAAGACGATATTGCAAAGTATTGTTTACTATATACGCTATTCCACCACCACGCTCTCCCCTCCCCTAGCTCTATAGGGTTATTCTAGTGAAGGGAAACGAAGGGTAAAATTCACCGCACTAGCATTCATAGGGTTAGTTTACTGACGGTCTTGGACGGGAAAAGCCGTAGTCATTCCGGTGAGTATGTGGGACTAACTGACAAGAGAATGTTTCAATTTAAGTAAAAATTATCAAATCCCACTTGCAGACATTTTTTTACCATCAAGTCAAATGTTTAAAGAATACCTAAAATGGATAGCAAAGGTAAACTTATTGTCATCACTAATTCTATAATATATATTTGACATCTCTCTAGATTAAATTTACATTATTTGTTTACTATTCATTGTACATGCTATTTTTCACACAGCTCATTCTTTTGTCTGGATATGAGCTCATTTTATGTAAATGAAAAGACAGTAGGTAGAGTGATCTCAATAAAGTTGGTTATCCTGATCTGTCAGTGGTGACATTATTGTCGAAATTCACCCAAATCCTTAAATTTGCTTAAACAGTTAGTAAGAAAGTAGAAATAAACGAACTCAAAGCTAGCTTAGTAGTAAGAGTTTTTTGTGAAATCTAATTATAAAGCCTTTAATTAGTGACAAATCCGTGTAAATTGAATCATCTTTCAAATCACGACGAAATTCTGCATGAGATTGTAACATTTATTATCCCTTCAATAATGTCATCATACATAAAAAGAAACCGATAAATAAATCGGCTGCATCTTCTATCAAATTCGGGTAGAATTTCTTAAAAGTAAGCTTACAATCAGCTCAAAATTCCGCCAACTGGAATCTCACATACCCATGGGTTGAGCACCTAAAGTAATGCAACTTCATTAGCATTAAGGCCATTGTGCAACCTAAGGAAGCAGAGTACAATCACGTTCGGTGTTTCGTCGGTGCGGAACACATGGGCGAGCCTTTTCAGCCGACAATTCATGCCGAACTCATGCACACATCAACCTGGTTTCCATACACAGGCACAGTGCACAGCACCACAGCAGCACTTACCGCCATAAACACGCGGACCGAAATCGCCCCTGTGAGAGAATGGTCCTAGTAGCGTTGCATCTATTCAAACTACTAGTTGATATTGAACAATCCACTCTCCCACAGGGATTGTGTAGTCGGCACTCGTCAGTAACGTTTTTGAGACCAAAATTCAAAACTGGAGAATAAAGCAAGGGTTTTCGAGGGTAGTGTCCTACCTCCCTTGCTTTTCAGCTCCTATATTTCAAAAGTTCCTCGATAATCAAAGGGAGTTTCATTGATCCCATACCCTGACGATTGTTCAATATTACCGTCCGACAATGATATCGATTGCTCGTGTTGCAGCATTTTTCGAGTTTTCACTGAAATGATTCTCCAACTTTCCCGCACTAAATCCACGGGAGCCCTATTTATAACTTGGGGGAAGGATGTCAAATTATCACTGGAATTCAAATTCGATAATACATCAATACCAACCGTAAATATCACCAAGATATTGAGGGTCACTTTCGATAGTTTGCTGTTGTTCTCGCCGCCTACAATGTACATGCAAACCACTGGACCTCCCAGAATAAAGACAAGCTATTAATGATATTCAGTGAGAGTCCCTTACCACCTTTATGAACACCTGCTCCCCAAATATCGTTATCGGAGTCCAATTTCCACCCATTGCAGGCGAAGCTTTTCAGTCACCTTGAAACCCGCATTACTCTGGCACAGTTAGCTTCCACATATTTTAGAAACTAAGCTACCACTTACCTAGTATAATCTACATATGACCGGCACGTGAAAACAACACAAGCCGTCTCTTCACGTTCGCCCCTAAACCCACTCATCCATCACATCTCTCCTCTAGACCCATCCCGTCAAAACAGCGTATTTCTTAGACGTACCGTTAGATGATATAGACCACAACGACCAATAACTTTACTGTGCTGAATAGGGTTTTGTAAACTGCTACAACTAGAGCAACCACTTGAATTAATACAATTAATAATAATAAACTAGATCATTACAGCTAAATTTATACAATTTTTTAATAATAATAAAATATTGCATTTTATTAAATTTTTTAGGTATCATTACATGTGTAGAAGTCCATTTTGAGTCTGCAGAGAGTGGCTTTTTTTTTAAACATTCACGACAGCCGCCAATTGCTCCAGAAATATCCATTCAAACGTCGTCTGTCAATCCAACTAAAGCAAGGGCAACATATGATTCTGTCTTGTCAGTTGATCGTTTCACGGTTGTTCAAACAACCCAGCCTGTATCCATTAGAGCTAGCTATGGTCCATTTTCAACAAAACAAACTGTTCCAGCACGTTACATTGTTCCGGATGTGCTGGAGAATCAAAACAATAATCTCAATGTAAGTATATAAAAATTTGTTTGTTTCAGTAGTTTAAAATTTCGATAACACATTTAATATTTTGTTGTTGTATTGAACTTTTTTAACCATAACAAAACCAATCAGTTCATTTGGAGTATTTTCGTGGCCGAATTCTCTGGATAGGATTATAATTACCTAACTAATTAAAAATTGTGAATAGAGCTATTCTTATTGAACTCAATGAGATACTTGAGACAACCCCTACTCTAATACTTAACGTTCGGGAGTGCTTTTGGTAGTTAAGAAAGAAAGAGGGACGTATACTTAAACAAAAATAGGCGAGTGCGAAGAGTTTGAAATGTCGACCGTCCGAAAAACGCCTAAAGATTCTATAACTAAGTTCGACGACTTAAGAAGATCGATGACACCGTTTTGACTAATATCCATGTTTAAAAGTTGAAACGCACACATCTCCACACTCATGAAGAATGGCAGCAACGAAAATCACACAGATATATACAAATACAGGGTGGGCCATATAGCGTTTGCTTTTTGAACCACCTATTTTTTTGAGAATGGTAACTCAAATGACATGTCAAATGTGTTCATAATTTACTTAAAAGTTTTACATTTATGAAATGGGACGCTATACGCTTGAACAAAATTGGGAAGTATTGAAAACCTGTTTCCAAAGTGGTGAGTCTTCTTCTTATTTTCTGATTTTCACATCGGTGGCTACGTCAATAAGCAAAATTCGCGGATTTGGCGCTCAGAAAATCCACACGTTACTGTAGAGGAGCAAATGCATCCACAACGAGTCACTGTTCGGTGCGGTTTTTGGTCTGGCGGCATTATCGGGCCATTTTTTTCGAAAATGAGCAAGGAGCCGCGGTTACAGTAAATGGCGAGCGTTACCGTGACATGCTCAACGAGTTGTTTCCAAAAATTTAAGAGGATGACATGGACGACATTTGGTTTCAACAGGACAGTGCAACTTGTCACACTGCCAAAGTTACACTCGAACTTTTGGCTACCGTTTTTGAAAACCGAATAACCAGCCGAAATTCCGATATCAATTGGCCGCCTCGGAGCTGTGATTTAAGCCCGTTGGACTATTTTTGTAGGGAGCCGTTAAGGACAAATGCTATGCGAACCACCCAGAGACGATTGATGCTTTCAAACACGAAATCGAAGTTGCCATTCATGAATTTGGAGCCCATACTGTCAGTTCGGAGTTCTCGTAGAGAGCTTTGACGAGGCGGATTATCTTGGCGGGAACTCCCTTTCTACTCAGTGCCAACCATATTGCGTCTCGTTTGATACTGTCGAACGCCTTCTTAAAGTCTACGAACAGCATGTAGAGCGGGAAGCACCACTCAACTGATTATTCTACTATTGCTTGGCTTGGCCAACACAGCTTCGGAGAGGGCGAAAACCAGCTTGCTCGTCTCTAAGAAGAGTTCGATATCTTGGAGCTTGCTTTGTATGGTTACGGCTACAATTTTGTTGAAGGTGTTAAGTAGAGTTATTCCTCGTACGATGGAAGAGTCTTGTCGAGGCCCTATGCTCCCGAGAGGATTGAACAAGGAAAAAAAAACAAGATTCCTTTAAAAACAAGGTTCCTGTATGTACACTTAAGCCACTCTAACTTTTTTCAATAGCTGTAATCTTTTTCGCCCAACTTGTATAAGAACGTTGGCTACGTCACCATAGGTATGTAATAACATGCAAAGCAATATGACGAAATAACATAGTTGAGTTGATATATTCGGTTTGAGCTGAACGCGCTTAATAATACCCTGTAGAGGTTTCTGTAACTATTATCGATCAAGTTCTCAATTGATAGGGTTTCTGTAACCAAATTATGTGAAATATTGTCGTGAGGATAATGAACTCGATTCTTACATCGGGTGTCTTTTTAAGATCTGGAGAACTTAAGATTTACAATACAAAACAGAAATATTTATGTAATGAATTGCTAGCAAAGATTTTGGTAATCTATGGAATTTAATTTTTTGCTCTCAGTTTAAGTCAGAGAGTGTTATTTGTTTTCCATGTCCCAGTAGGGATTAGACTATGTAGAAACACCGATTTTACCATTACCTGTAACATTGAACTGCTGCAGTTTGCTCTTTGTATAGTTTGCACTTCTTCTTCTTGATTGGTAACGCATCGAATACTTTCAGAGCCGGAGCGTTTGCATTTGTGGAGTATCACAAGCGCAACTCTTCATGGCAACCCTTATTTAGCTTCTGACATGGCTTGCCCTTAACTTGATCGCTCATACATATGTACATTGTACAATACAATTGAATAGTATAGAATAGAATACAAGTGAAGTAGTTTTCTAGAACTTCTACCGAGACACTTGCAAAGTGATTTAACCTAACAACTAATTTAACCTAATAAAATTAAGTACACATATCATTCACACATCAATCGTGTCTTTTATTTATCCGAGACGCCATATATCGATTAGCACGATATGACCGAGCCAACCTAGCCGCTGGATCTTTATTCGCTGCACTATGTCTATGCCGTCGTAAAGCTCTTACAGCTCATTGTTCCATCGCCTGCGATACTCGCCGTCGCCAACGTGCAAAAGTCCAAAAATCTTCCGCAGAATCTTTCTCTCGAACATTCCAAGTGAAACCTCATCCTATATTGTCATCATGCAAGCCTCTGCATCGTACGATAGGGTGGGCATGATGAGAGCCTTGTAAAATGTTAAACATTTGTTCGTCGAGAGAGGACTTTACTACTCAATTGCCTATTTAGTCCAGGCTAACTACTAGCGGTGTATTGATGTAGTTTATGGAACTTTTATATGCTACTTTCCTAAATGCAAAAATCGGGCATACTTCCCACGTATTTAGCACAAGACTAAATGATTACACAGTTTTGGAGAAGTATAAATAGTTATGTATTTATCAGTATTAGTATTTCTGTATACCTATTTTGGTTTTCATGCTTACTTTTCTCAATTTTGCCACATCCAATTGTTGACTCAATTCCACACATTCCTTGTCGAGCAATTTGGATCGGATTGATGTGACGTCATTATTATCGACAATTTTCTCGATACGGGCTGATAGGTTGTGTTGTAAAGTAAAAACAAGATACTATTGTGATCGAGCTCCTGGAAAGTCCTTCGGGATACTATCTAAACGTCAAACTACTAGATACACAAATAAAACCAAAGTGCATCCGTTCTGATTTGTTTATTTTTCGCTGAATTAATAAGATTCATCAGAGAAGAGTGGGGAAAAATACCATTGGAATATGATATTCCGAAATTAATTAAATCAACTAAATAATTTCTTACCCCTTTCACATTCCATACCATTTGCAAAAAAACTGAAATGAATGAAATTCGCGGAAAATAACTGCATTTTTTGTTGTTTTCATCAGTTATGCAAAGATTTTTTTGACACTTATTAAATATAATAAACATCTTTTTTGTTGTTGTTTTTGTAATGTGTGTGATTATTTAATAACTGTTGGCGCCTAATAGTCTTAGACAAGTACAGTAATGGAATGTGTGTATAAATTTTTTGTTTGCGTTTTTATTTATTGTTGGGATTCTCGATAAAAGCTAAAATTTAAAATTTTTCTTCATTATGCAAAGATATTCTTGACAAACTGTATATAAAAAACTTGCCTTGGAGTGCTTATAGGTTTAATTTTATTATATTTGGTTTAGAACACCACAGCAGCACTAATGGAGTTGCAACAGGCTAATATGCATTTGGATATATCTGCACATTTAATAAAATCGGCGATTTCTCGAGACTCACCAGTGTTGCGGGTTCTTTTCCATGCTGGCACAGATCCTGGTGGACACCTTCAAAGGCAACGAATATGCGTCCTGCTGCATATTTCACTGGGCACTCAAATTCCGTTAAAAGGTCGTTGTATGCCTGATGGCGAAGATAACGTCTGTGTGGCTGAGGTAAATATCTCCTATTTTTAATGTTATATATTACTGTACGTTATATATTTACAAATTTCACGAATATGCTAGTTTTACACATTTTTATTTATTTATTTAGTCTACTTACATTGTTATATTTATTATACATATATTTATCAAAAACTGAACAAATCTGATGATTGCAGTAAATTTCTAATCATGTTACGCAGCAATTTAAAATTAAATGATATATGTACTCGTATACATACATAATCTCAAATTTCGGGCGATAAATATTGTTTTAACTGACATTTTAATTTTTTAATGAAACAGTTGCACTATTGTAATACGAGTAGTTCAGAAGATATTTCTGACACCTACAATAGACAAGGCACAAACTAATATAATTGCAGCCACTTAACATACAAATTTTGTGTAGATGACTACACATTTGCTCACATCTAAGCAGCTTTCAAGGCGTCTGTCGATGCCAGCTAGCGGCTAGATATCTTGCCACTTTCACTTTAAGTACCACTTTTAGATGTGGCCACGATGATTTAGGGTTGGTCCTGATATCTCTAAAAATCCTATTTATGGTCCGATTAAGATCAAACTCGAAACGTACAGTGACCGACAAAAGTCTACATACAGCCCCTATTTCCACTGGGTTGAAAGTTTGAAAAACTTTACTGAAGAATGTATTTACACAGTTTTATTTGAAAGCTTTTTCTAATCATTAAAAAAATAAATAATTGGCGCATACACCCAAAAAAGAGCTCCTCCTCCTATTTGTGGTATGCGTCTTGATGTTGTTACCCAAATGGAGGGACCTACAGTTTCAAGCCGACTCCGAACGGCAAATATTTTTGTACACAAATATCTTACTCCAGTGTGAAA
This sequence comes from Anastrepha fraterculus, assembly GCA_037575425.1. NCBI lineage: Eukaryota > Metazoa > Arthropoda > Insecta > Diptera > Tephritidae > Anastrepha > Anastrepha fraterculus. The sequence continues at coordinate 74,535 of JAYXIM010007660.1, forward strand.
AACTTCACTTAACTCTAAGTAATATAGCTTCTTAGTATTTAGTTGGTCCACTATTATCATCACTTACATCTTGAAGCCGTCGTGGAATCGAGGTGACTAAATTTGTTAACTCTGCAGAAGTTATATTGTTTCAAGATTCTATTAGTCGTTCTTTGAGTACTAAAGCGCTTGAAATCGGATTTCTTCTAATTTTTCGATCTAAAATTTCCCAGACATGTTGAATAATATTCAAATCTGGGCTTTGCTGTGGTGTATTATATTTAATTCCTTGGAGCATGGTTTAGCAGCCAATCCTTCACAATGTGTGCTGTGTGCTTTGGATAGTTATCCTGTTGAAAGACCCAACCTGGACCAAGCACCAAATCATCCACCGAAGATTTCAGATTGACTTCCAATAGTGATTTGTATTTATAACGATCCATATTACCTTCAATAAATACTAATCTTCCAACTCCAGATGCAGCAAAAGCTCCCCAAATTATTACATTGCCGGCACCATGCTTCCCTGTTAATACCAAATTCTTCGGACTCAGTGCAATATTTTGTTTCCTCCACACTTTTGCTCTTCCATCGCTACCGAATATATTAAACTTCGACTCATCTGTAAACAAAACTTTTTGCCAAAAATCCAACCCGTTTTCCCTGTGTGCTTTGGCGAACTCCAGGCGAAGTTTACGGTTTTTTTTTTCAGAAGTAAGAGGTTTTGTTCGTGGTGTTCTACTATGAAAGCCGATTTTGTTCAGAGTTCTTTCAATTGTTCTTGAATGAACACACTTGTTGGATGAGCTTGCTATATCCTCGGCCAATTTCGGAGCAAAATTTTTTGGATTTTTGTCCACTTCTTTTAGAATCAAGCTGACGTCACTGCGAGATACATAGTTTGCTTGGGCGGCCACTGCGCGGCTTATTTTCGGTGGAACCACTATTTTTAAAGTTTTTTACAATGGTCCGGACTGTTGCGCGACTTAAGTTTAAGATTATTGAAATTTCGCCATATGGTTTTTTTCTTTCCTGTGCTGAATAACTAAATTTCTAACGTCAACTGATATTTCTCTTCGAGGAGCCATTGTAGATGCTTAAGTATTCAAATTGCAACTAAAATCAATATTAGCAAAGCAACATACATAAGAAAAGGAAAGAAATAGATAAACGGTAGTTTACCGTTATCACAAGCTAGGAAACCGATTCTGTATGTACACTTTTGTAAACGATGTTTTTGCGTTTTTTAGCATAACTATGTTGTTTTATGTTAAAGAATGGATTTGTTTAGTTAAGTCGATTAGAAAAATATTTCAAATGAAATTGCATAAACACATTTTTAAGCAAAGTGCTTATACTTTGTAAACAACGAAAGGGAGGGGTGTATATAGACTTCGGTCGGCCCCTGTATATTAGCTACACGAATACAAATACCATATTTTGACTTGATAGGTCGCGTTGGAGTTGACATACACATATTATTAAGATAGGTCTCCCACATTCATATCAAATGCAAATTTTGTTAAACTAATAATAACCGATATTCTATTGTATGTGGTTTTTATTTCATAGATTAATATAACAAAATTTTATAAAAAATAAGTCAAGGATCTTTTAAAACTTAATCTAGTGACAATAGCAAAAAAGGAAATATGCATGTTGTCATTAAAATATGTACGAAATAGACTCTGACAGACCAGAGTATTGTTTAAAAGTGCGCGGAAGCTTTTGCCGTGAGTAAACGCGAAAAAAGAAAATCAGTAATGGATGTCAAACGTAATAATGTGATTGCATTATATTTGGCTGGAAAATCACAACCAGCGATTGTTCATGAGCTCGAGCACCTTAAAGTAAAAAAAGTTTTTGTTTATCGTACTATAACTCGTTACACTGATATTGGTCGCATCGCGAAACTTCATGGAGGTGGTAATCAAATGACTGCAACGTCACATGAAATGGTTCAAAAAGTGAAGAAGCGGATTGAGTGAAATCCCCAACGAAGTGGTAATCAAATGGTAGCATCCGCCGTATACTGAAAAATTATCACAAGACTTGACTTACAAGATCCAAAAGCGCTTGATCTCACACCAAACCAGCAACAAGTCAGACTTGAGAGAGCGAAGGAAATACTTCTCTTAGCCGAAAGTGGTCAATTTCCGAACATTGTGTGTTTCTGACGAGAAAATTTTTCAAATTGAGCAATTCGTCAACCCACAAAACGACAGGGTTTATTTGACCGACCATTCATACAAGAATTTGAGTCATTGATTGGCCACCAGGAGGTAGCACCCGTCAATGGTTTGGGTCGCTGTAACAGTAGATAGGCGCTCTCCAATGATTTTCATCGAGCCTGGCGTCAAGGTAAATGCGAAGTATTATCGGTAAAGTATTCTGGAGGTTGCTTTGAAGCCGTGGGTAGACAAACGTTTCTGTGGCAGTCCATGGACGTTTCAACAGGACCAGGCACCATCTCACAAAGCTCGAGTTAACCAAGGCTAAAAAACAACGTTCCGAACTTCATAACGTCCACACAATGGCTCTCAAATTCACCAGACACGAATCCGATGGATTATTCTCTTTGAGTCATTTTGGAGAGCAAGGTCCGAACTAAAAGATTCACCAGTCTCGAGGCGCTGAAAAAATCCATTGTCCGGGAGTGGGCCAAAATACTTGCAAGTCACATTCGAGCAGCTTGCGATTCGATTTTGGACCGAATTGTGGGTTTATGGTTTCGTACGTGGAAACCAAAGCTCAATCATCTCAATGGAAGCTGCCGCATGGACCAAGACCGAAAAAAGCGCGCCAGGTTCGGTCGAATGTAAAAGTTTTGTTTACCGTTTTCTTCGATTACAGAGGTGTTGTGCATCATGAGTTCTTGTCACAGGGTAAAACGGTCATTAATAAGGAATATTGCCTGCATGTTATGTGCAATTTGGGCGAATCAATCAGCCAGAAATGCCCGGATTTGTGGAAGAACAAAAATTGGCTCTTGCATCACGATAACGCCCCTGCTAACACATCGTTGCTTGTGCGTTAACATTTGCCCAAAAACAACACACTAATGATGCCACAGCCACCGTATTCCCCAGATCTGGCCCCCTGTGAGTTTTCCTTATTCCCGAAACTGAAGAGGTCCATGAAAGGACGACGCTACGCTACGATTGACGTGATAAAGACGGCATCGAAGAAGAAGCTGAACAAGATAAAAAAATGATTTTGAAATGAATGAAATGCTTCGAAGATTGGAAAAAACGTTGGCACAAGTGCATAATATCTTATAGGGATTACTTTGAAAGGGACAAAATAGATATTAATGAATAAATAAATAATTTTGAAAAAAAAAAACAAAATTGGCGACACTTTTTGAACACACCTCGTAAGTCTTACCATCATGACACGTTAATGAATACTGAAAAAAGTATATATTTAGTTTAACAGTAGTCACACGCGATCTGTTAAAAACCCATATTGGAAAAAGTACCTCCATCAAATCACGAAACTTATTCCTGTGGAAAATAAAGAAATCATAAAAGCGATTTTCTTTAGTTGACTTGAACTTCTTAAAGAACTTATTTCTCAAATTTTTATGATGCTTGAGTTCTTTCGCTTAAAATTGGTACTTGTTTAGAACACAAATCTAGCACTGAAATCTTAAGCATCTTAAAGCACTCTGCAGCTTCAATATTGCCGAAGGACACTTTCCAATTAATTTCACTTAAAGCTCCATCTAGGATCTGAAAGTGACAACTGGCAAAATTAAAGGAAGGATTTGAAAAAAAAAAATCCAAATCTATGAGTAAAGGAATATGGTGTACCTTATTCGGCAATATTAAAGAAGCAGCCTGCGATACAACAAAACTAATGTGGTCGCTTATAAAAATCAAATCTAATAAACAATTCATACCATTAGTTAATCGATTAATGTGAATTAAACCCATGCTCAACAAATTGTCAATAAAATAAGATTCAGTAGTTCTATTGATATTTAATGGCGTTAGATAGACTAAGGTTGTTCAATAAGTTTTGCGGTTCAATACACCTTTTTTTTTGTTAAAACAATAAATTGTAAATATTAGACTAGTTGAAGGAAAAATTCGTGAAAAAGACCTAGTTTGCAAAAGAAAAAATTCTTTTTCATCAGGGCAATGCACCGATTACAGCAAACTACAATCATCACACAGTGCCCTCTGCTACATCTAGTTTTAACAGCATATTTGTCTTTACGGAAAATTACTTAAAGGTTCGGAGCGAGGAACTCTTCATTTAAAAAGAAGTCTCAGGAGTCTCATAACAAAAAAGTCATATGCACGTCGTCGGACTTATTTCTTAGTCCGGAAACCTTTTTATATAGTAAATTTGTATGTGCTTATTAGGACTTGAACGAGCGACTATTTCTGAGGATTATTTTTTAGCTTGTGTAAAATATAAAACGAACGAATAGATAGTTTTCAGGATTTTTTTTTATAATAAAAAAATTAAAAACGATACTTAAATTTTTTAGGCTTTTTATTTAACTTCTTTTACACACAAAATGGAAAAAAAAATTTTGTTTTTATTTTTAATTATTTTAAAAATGGCGCTGAAGTTGATCCTCCCGAAAAATTGGACCTGAACGGTGTTGTCCATTTTGGCTCTTCTTTTTATCTGAAACACAAAAATCAAAAAAAAAATATTAATCGGTATGATTGTATCTATGTAGTAGGGTGTCCGTTATTTACCAATTTGATTATTTTTCTTGCGACGCCCCCTAAATTTTTAGTTTTCCGTCTAAGAAAAATTATCAGATCAAAATCAGCTCTCAATATTCAGAATAAACCTTGCCCCAAACACGATATATTCCCCATTTAAATAACAAGGAACAAGAACAAAACGAAGTACCTCCTGTCTTCAAACGGCGCACTCGCGTATCGGCACTCGCCTCACTGTTGACAGTTATAATTTTGAGGTTGTAAAAGACTGCGTGTATTTAGAAACCCGTATTAACACCGATAACAATGTCAGCCTTGAAATCCAATGTAAAATCTCTCTTGCCAACAAGTGCTACTTTGGACTAAGTAGGCAACTGAATAGTAAAGTCCTCTCTGGACGAAAAAAACTAACACTCTGCCAGGCTCTCATCATGCCCGTCCTAACGCATAGCGCAGAAGCTTGGACGATGACAACATCCGATGAAGCGACGCTTGGAGTGTTCGAGAGAAAGATTCCTTGCCCCAAACACAATATATTTCCCATTTACATTACATGGGATTTTGCTACTTTTAGGAATAAATTTTTTTTTCTCTAGTATGCTAATTTACAGCTATGAAAAACGCATATTCTGATGGCAATTTTAACTCTCTTAAAAAAAGATCTCATATAATTTTTCGATACATTTACTCCTTTAAAAGTTGTCGTGTCGCTTTCTGCTGTAAAGTTATTTAGGAATCATATAATTTTGTATATTTTTACAATGTGTTAAGAAAATACGTGGATGTATGCTTTTTGCATACGAAAAACCATCTTACCCAAGCTGGTTGGGTTGTGAGGATTACTTTATGATAAACTTGCACTTTCAAATAACTGATAATGATTTTGTATTTATTTTGTATTTAATTTTAGGTTATCATTCCTTCAATATGGTGGCCAGGATATCAGTCAATCAGGGGAAGCAGTAATACTTCACAGAAATTGCCACACAGGGTGATACAAGCATCATACAGCGTATTTGAGCCTTCTCCTCGCAACTTTGAGCAATGTGAGCCCAAAGTCCAAATTCAACCCTTGACAACATTTGCTCATATCCCACTTGTTGCTGCTACGATGCCATTCAAAGAAATTCGCATTGATGATCAACTGACGTTTCTTTTGCCGCAAAATGCATTGTATCCTATGTCAAAAATTTATGTGCCAGTAATTTTTCGTCAAATTTATGGATCAGATATATCTGCATTTACTGTGCGAGCTCGGGTAAAATCAGGTGTAAAGATTTTGGGTGCTACGACATCTACCGATTTATGGAGTATATCAATTGAAAAGGAAAATCCCAAGCATACCACAGCTCGAGTGACAGCATTTAGAAAAGAATCAGAAGTGCCTGCTGAAATTAACAATGACATGAAAAATAGAAGTCTCGAGACCAGGTGATGAAATAATTTAAATTTTAGTAATCATTTTAACTTCATTCATATAAATAAAAGTACGCGTATGGAAACATATCTGTGTACTTTGATAAAATAATTTATGTAAGTCGACTTAGTCCTTTTTTTTGTCATATCATAAATTGCTTGTTTTGCTCGAAATATTTCTTGAATTAATCATATCTAGCCGTAGCTCAAGTAACCATCTTAATAAAGGTTAAAAAAACATTAATTTTTAATACCATATGGTAAATAAATCAGAATTTATTGGCTTTAAAGCAAAACCTCTTGATATCACACAGTTTTGTTTTTGTCAAAACTTCGCATATATACAGTTCGATTCTAACAAACTGCCTTTTAAGGGCTTCAATACAATATGTATTATACGCAATATATTCAATAAAATGTATAGAAACCACCATTAGCTCTAATGGCTTCACAACTTCGAGTCATATTTTGTGTTAATTTCTACGCAGATTGTGGGTTGGCATCAGGCGACTGTGAAGATTAATCCACCATTTCAATCCCATTTTGCTGTCTCCACTCTACACACCATCGGCTTCGATGCTTGGGATAGTTGTCTTCTTGTAAAATCCAAGGTTGTCTACAGGGTTTGATTGAAAAGTATTTGTTTAAGCAGTTTTATTAAACCTTTTGAACAATTTGACAAGGAATACACCCTGCTTTTATCAGCTGTGAGCCTAGACAGAAATCGATAAAATGTATCACGATTCCACGCTGCCAACTGAAGTTGTTGCGTAAAATGAAGCACTGCATCAAGGAGCTGTTCGCTAGTAGTGATGTAGTTATATTTGTCTAATTGCTCTGGCTGAATTTGAAAATATTTCCAGTAAGTGAAAGCTTTGACTAGCTTTGTTGCCCTTTATTTTTATTCTGTATCTTGCGATACTCGTATTACGAGGTATACCAGTGCGTGATCTGAACTCATGTCAAAATCTTCCGTAAATGGACTAACTGAATGTTGTTGTAGACGAAAAAATCGATTAAGTCCGAAGTTTTCTTTGCATCTGGTTTACTAGTATAATTTGAATTATTGCACGCTGCAGATCTTTATAGAATTTTCGTCCTTTTGTCGTAATGAGTCTTGAGCCCCATGCTATTTGCTTCGAGTTTAAAGCGCCACCAATTATAAAGCGACCTTGAAAACGATTTAAAAGGGCGGTCAATAAGTCTTCAGATTTCAGCTGTTATCTGGGTGGACTGTAGAGATCAATTAATGTTAGTGGCTGTTTTACAGTTTCAATGGTAACGAATGTAGCTTTCCTTTGCGCAACTTTTTTCAACTAATGAGAGGCCCATTTTTTTATTAAAACAACTCTCCCATGCGCAATTTTCAGGATGTATGCTGTGGTGTAGTTTTTAAAATTCAAGTAAGTTTGTTTCGTAAAATGAGGTTTAGCGATGAAGGCAATGTGGCTGTTTTCGGTATGAAGTACTACTTCCAGCTGTTCTTTGTGCTTGGCTAAACCGTTTGCATTCCATAAAATAAGTTACAGACATTTACATAATCTAAAAACTGCTTGTTTTGCTCCAGGCGAAAAAGACCTCTTCCTGTTTGTTTAATTTTGATAAAATCGATGCCTAGACACACGATATTTGAAGTTAAATTTTGATGATTTTACAGGGTGGGCCATATAGCGTTTGCTTTTTGAACCACCTATTTTTTGTTGTTTTCATCAGTTATGTTTTCATCTTTTTTGTCGTTGTTTTTGTAATGTGTGTATTTATTTAATAACTGTTGGGGCCTAATAGTCTTAGACAAGTACAGTAATGGAATGTGTGTATAATTTTTTTGTTTGCTTTTTTATTTGTTGTTGCCTTCTGTTGCTGTTTGTCTTCTACTTCATTAAGTCGATACCATCCGTGGCCGGCTGTACTTCAGTTCCTCTTATAATATACTAAAGTGAAATTGTTTGAATATTATTTTAACCTGGAACTTCCAAAGTGTCCAACCCTCATTAGCAATTTTTATATTTTCCATTTCGATAAAATATTAAAAAAAAAATTTCTTTTACCGTGACTCGCTTTCCCCATAACCTGTAGAAATACGCAGAATAAAAGAACAACCGGTATCGATGAGAAAATTAGAAAGTGAGTTGATTGAACAGTTTTCTAATTCATAAGTAACGGAAAATTATATATTTATTTACTAAAGAGAAACATTCTTGAAAGGTATGAAAATAACTGTGAAAACGCAGATCGAAAAAAATGGGAGAACAAGCTGATATAATAAACAGTAAGCGACTTAAACATTAGGACACCTAAAAAATAATAATCGAAAGTCGAATGTACGCAGCCGGCGAAATTTGAAACCTTCACCTTACTTTTTGAACACACCTTTACGTTACGAATATACAGTACGTCAAAAAATGAGTACAACATCCCGGTGTTAGGTTATCCACCTGTTTCCTAAAGTAAAATATACAGTCTGTGCCAGAAGAAAATAACCGTTTTTTTTTTCTTGTAACTTCAAAATATATTTTGTTCTGCTTTTTGATGCGTAATAGTCCCACTCAAGGACTACGACGCCAGTGCTAACTCAGGTTAGTGTCCTTCGAAACTTTTCCGTAACGTAACGCGAAGCGTTTTGATGCGGTATTTTTATGCACGCATTCGAAAGGGCCGAAATTATCTTACTGTTACACTGTTAAACACCCGGTGAAAGTGAATGTTTGGGGTTGCTTCTCCGAGGGCGGTTTCGGATGTTTGGAACTCTTCACCCAAAATTTAAACGGTCGAAACAAAAATGGTCGAAATTTACAATCGAGGACTTTTGAAGTCGGTGAAAAAGATATATCCAAGAAAAAAACAATGATTGGATTTTGCAAGAGGATAATGATCCAATAAACCCAAAGTCGACGCTGTGAGGCTTGGAAACATGAAAATGGCGTCACAGTAATGGAATGGCCTTCCCAGTCCCCAGACGCCAATCCCATTGAAAATGAATGGGGAATTATGAAAACGCACGTTCGAGTTCGCAAAATCTGGTCCTCTTTGTCGACGAGCTACGTAGAAAATTTGGTTCAAAGCATGCCGAGAAGATGCCAGGTTATACTCGACAACGATGGAGACTACACTACTTATTGAGTAATTGCGACTCGTAGTTTTATACATACTTTCATGTAAAAAAATTTGTTTTTAACGGTTTTTTTTTTCTGACGCAGACTGTACATTGAAGCAACAAGATTTGAGTCCGTTTAAGCGGCACTCATCCTAAAAGAGCTGACAAATGCAGCCACTGGCATTTATTCTATTAATATTTGTTTCAATGATAATGGTGCCGTGCCCGAAGTTTTGCGTTTTCATTATTTTTTCATATTTTGCTCAAAAAATGCAAGTATCGTGAGATCATTCCTCATAATTTTTACATTTATCGTTTGAGTGATAGAATTGTTGGTTCAAATAAGAAGGATGGGTATAAAATCAATTGAATTTACACTTAATTCTAAAGTTTTAATTTGATTTAATTAGCTATTAAATACTATATTTCAATACGACATAAATTCTTACAAAGTTATCATGGGGAAGGAAGAAAAAACACGTGATGAAATCGCTCAGGTCCATGCGTACAAGGTTATTGGAATGATTAACATACGAATTTCCATTAAACTGAATCGGTCGGACTCAGCAATAGATAAGATCATAAAAACTTAAGAAATAGTAAAACAAAAACCAGTAAAACAAGAAACCAAAAGTTCGGCATCAAGAACTGTAAGGGATTTCACTCACTAGTGTGGAAACGTCACATGCAACAAAATTTAGCCTGTAGTAATCGACAAGTTTGGAAAAAAATAGAGTAAAACCACTGTGTACGAAGTCACACAAACGTACAAGACCGTCGGCACCTTCCCACGACAGTCGGTTCTACGATACCGGAACGTCTTGGACTTATATCCGGCCAAGAATTGTCACTTCATAAGGATTCCCCGTATATGTATTGGGAATGTTTATCCTGCTACAACAACAAGAACAACTACAATTTCCAAAACAGAATACCTATGTATCTCTGTCGTGGACCGATCTGTGAAAAAATGTGATGTTATTGGATGAAACAATTTAACATCGATGGTCCTGATGCTGTTAATTACTACTGGTTTGGATAATTTGAAGCATTCCAAGCAAAATTTTGACGGCTATTCTTTGATGGGGTGGGCTGGTTTCAGTTACTACAATAGGACACCCAAGTGCAAAATTTCCGTTCGTATAAACTCAGAATTTGACATATGTTTGTGACTTTATGGATGATCAAATTTCAGCAAGATAATGCTACCATACATGCTCATCTTGAAATTGGCTTCAGGAATAACAAGTATGAGAGTGGCCATCGCGATCCCCGAACTTAAATCCGATCGAGTATATGTGTGAAACCCTTTCTCGTCGCGTATACGCCAGAAGACGTAAATTGCAGACTGGAAAAGCGCTACGTAATGTCGTTATGGAATATTTTTACCTATTTCCTCTCTCAGAATTCCAAAATGTCGTTCTTTCGATGCTGAAACGGAGGGTGGACCGACTATTTAATTATGTTACACACATTTCTCGACCTTTCTCCGAATAATTTGTTGGTTTTAGAAAAAGTGCCTGTAATCGAATTTTGAATTTCGAATTTAGATTTGACTTTTATATTGCGTTTAAATATATAACTTCATTTGGTTGTTTTTTTTAATAAATATTGTTTCTCTCTGTCTCTTAGCTTCACAATCTTTGGTGGCCCATAGCTTCATCGACAATTCTCCTCCAATTCAGTCTCTCTCTTGCTTTATTTCTCCAATTCTGAACTTTCATCGGTTTTAAGTCTGTTTCTACGTCATCAAGCCGTCTCTTTCTTCCTCCAATTGGACGCAAAGTAAACAACCTTTTTTGGATTCTTTCGTTGGGCATTCTTATGATGTGGACAATCCATCTAATCCACTGCGCTTTAATAAAACGTATTATATTTTCACCCCCAATAAGGTTTTCAATTTCGTTGATATAACGGATACGATACGTGCCATTTTCAAGCCGAATAGGACCGTAGATTTTTCTCATTATGGATCTTTCAAATCGCAATAGCTGGTTTATATCATTAGCTTTCAGTGTCCAGATTTCAGCACCATAAGTCAGAACCAGACGTATCAAAGTTTAATACATCTTGATTTTCTGCATTCGTGATATAACCTTTGATCTGAACATTTTTATATTTACATATTACGTCTTAATAGCAGATTTAATTCTTTCATCTATTGCAATTATTGATAGAATGAATCCTAAGTATTTGAATTCATTTACACTTTCAAAAACAAAATCATCTATGGCTAGATATGATAGTTGGCATCCATATTACGTGCTGAGCGAAGCATAAACTTAGTTTTTTCGGCGTTGACATTCAGTCCTATAATTTTTTCTTTTGTTTCTAGCAGCTTGAATATGCGAATTAGTTTGTTTTTGTTTTTTGCCATGATGAGAATGTCGTCAGCATAAGCACATATTTGAAAATCTTTGTCAAATATTGTTCCGGACAAGTTAGATTCTTTTACAACTGTGTGCAACATAAGGTTGAAAATCAGAGCGGACAATGCGTCTCTTTGTTTAACTCCAGACAGGACCTGGAAGGGTTCACACATTTCGTCTTGTACTAGCCCTTTGCTAGTAGTATTCTTCAACGTGCAAAGAACCAGTTCAATCAGTTTCAACAGAACGCCAAGTTTTTGGAAACAGTGTTTGATTTGTTTTCTGTTTAGACTATCAAACGCTTGTTTAAAATCAATAAAAAGACAGAATATATCAATGTTATGCTCGAAAATTTTTTAAAAAATTTGGTTTACCAGGTAACCTTGATCAATTGTTGGTCGATTGTTTCTAACGCCACACTGGTATTCATCTATTATTTCATCAGCATAAACTTTGATACCCCCGTACACAATATTTGTGAACACTTTGTAACCAATGTTCAATAGCGATATTCCTCGATAATTTCGACATTCTTATTGCCCTTCTTATGTATTGGCACTATTACAGTTGTTAGCCATTCATTTTGTATTTTATTATTTTCCCAAATGGTTTTACAAGATAGTGTATTTGCTTGTGCAAGGCTTGCCCTCCATATTTTATTAGCTCCGTCTCCATTTTATGGATTCCGTCTTCACCACCTGTTTTATTGGTTTTTAATTTATTTATTGCCGTGGTTACTTCAATTATGCTAGGTTCGTCATTCAATATTTCAGCTGTATGGATCTCCTCTCTTTCATTGTTATTATCATTATCATTTCTATTGAGGAGCTGTTGTTTTTTTTGTTTTACAATAAATATTGTTACAGAATGTAAAACAATTAAGTGTTTTAGAATTTGTATTCAAACACTTAAGGAAAGGCAAGGTTCCTTTGATGAAATTTCGCGGAGTTTAAATTTAGTGCTTGTTACATCTTGACATCCTGCCCTAATATGAATATTGAAATATTTCAATATATAATATAATGTAAATCTCTTTACAGCGCTCTAGAAATATTCTCTTGGCTTCTTGAACTTGGCGATGGTGCAACAGATATATTGGAAGGTGGAAAAATAGTTTGGTATGTTTCATATGTTTATAAACCAGAGAAATCGAAAAATCTGATCCCGGGAAGTACGCTCGGCGATGAATCTAAGAAGAGGGTAACAACAAAACTGGAAATCGACAAAGATGATATACAAGCGGTATTACCAATGGCGAAGGTATTAAAAATTTAAATAAATTCATTGTATTATTGTATAATATAGTCTTCTAACGAACACTATAATACTTCTAGATAACTTAGTCATTGTTTTAATTGAATTTAATTAATTACTTAAATAGGCTGATGTTAGGTTCAAACCACATTTTAGGAGGTTTTGTTACTTCAAAGCTTTTTTCGGCTCAAAATTTTGATTGTCACCTAGTAGTATGCCACTGCCGAAATAAGAGAGTTACTTTACGTTTGAAAAATGAACTTATTTCCAAAACTTAAAGCTGTGTTGCACAAACTGTTCGTTTAATGAAGCAGTTTGGACCGAAATGAAATACTCATAGTGCGTGCAGCAGTGCACAGCACAAAAATGTCGTGTGGCTGGATTGGTGATGGAACAACTCCCAGAGCGGCTTTTGCATGCAAGACAAACCGATGAGAATGTGGTTGCTGTTGAAGGCGAAAATGTTCAACCCAATCTAGGAACATTGATTTCAATAACTTAACATTTCACGCACCAACCAGATTTTGTACAAAGATCTCGGATTATTTAGTTACATGATTGAGTTGACTCGGTAATGGAAGGCAATCAACTATTCACTTAGAATCGATTCACAATTTGGAGATTATACCACCTCTAATTGGATGTTTCTAATAGCGGTCGCCCCTCGGCAGGCAATGGCAAACCTCCGAGTGTATTTCTGCCATGAAAAAGCTCCTCATAAAAATATCTGCCGTCCGGAGTCGGCTTGAAACTGTAGGTCCCTCCATTTGTGGAACAACATCAAGACGCATACCACAAATAGGAGGAGGAGCTCGGCCAAACACCTAACAGAAGTGTACGCGCCAATTATATATATGTATATATAATTGGATGTCGCATTTGGCAAAAAAATTTCTAACGTAGTGCGTTTTCATCTCAGCTGATACCAACGGACACAGGATATCCGAATTTGATTGTTGAGAACCTAATGCGTCCGCCAAAAAAGTTTGTGTGGAGTGTCGGCATTTTGGGATCCTCTTTTGAAAGTCCCCATGGAAACGCCATTTCGGTCAATGGTCAGCCCTACCATACTGTCTGCATTGGAGTTGAAGATATGAACTTGAACGATCTTTAGTTTCAGCAGTAAGGGTTTCCAAACATTCGCTCGGCACGACTTTGCCCCCGGCCATCATTTGCGGTATTCGTTTCTCTCATATGAAAAAAATATATATAGGGTTTTCCGAACAGAGGTGTTATTTTGACAGGAAAAATGATGTTTAATATAAATGATCGGATGTTTATTTCATTATAAAGAGGAAGGTATGCTATTAATAGTGGAAAATAACATCAGACAAATGACCACCATGACCCCGCTTACAGGACAATATCCTTTTTTCATTACCGAATTGCAAAGTGGCTGCCCTATGTCCTCGATAGCTTCACGAGTTCCATCTTTGAAGTCTTGAATCGACCCTGGGCTGTTGACGTAGACTTTCTCTTTCACGTGGCTCCTCCTCGAGAGATAACACGGTCCGGAAACTTTTCCCGTAAAAGATCAATGGTTTCGTTGCTTGTGTGGCACGTATCGCCGTCTTGTTGAATATAAACGTTGCCCAGATCAAAACCATCCAATTCCGGCCATAAAAAATCATTAATCATCTCTCGATAGCGCAATCCATTCACCAATATCACCTGTTATTGGTAAATCCTTTATATTTTCTGGAGAACTTTAATCGTGAACAATTCAATTACGATTCTCTGTTAGATCACTAAGCGGACATTTTTGGTTTCCACCACCAGATCTTCGTACATATAATCTTTGAGGATTTCGTATAAAAAAAAAAAAAATTATAATTGTCGACTAAACATGCACATATCAAAATATACATTGTCGTTATTTATTTCTATAAAATCTAAATAATTTTTTCTTTGGCTTAGAACTGGGAATTAATTAATACTGCTGTACTAACTGGGCGTCAGGTAGCTCAAGCTATGAAAGTCTTCATCGTATCACAAGCTGGTAAAGTAGCTGATGTGACACTGCAAAGTTCCTGTTATGCTGAAGATGAAAGTGTTATCAAGGTAATAACTGTATAAAATGTTAATACAAGTATAAATGAAATATCACGTAATATTATTTTTGAAGTTTAATGTAAGTAAAAGTATAGGCTGGATTTTCCCCAATTTTTTTTTTAAATCAAATGTTATTCCGATACTGAAAATATTTTGCGCTCCAAAAAGTAACAGAAACTCAGTTTCATGTTTCTGCGGCATAAAATGTATTGATTTACACTTCAACAATGTTTAAAAAGAAAGTTAATTTTAACCGACAAGTTATTTCCAAAGTGGAAACAGTTCTAATTTTGAAAATAAATTTTTGTTGCGATAATGCACCTATCTCCTCTTGCTGGCGATAGTGTACGAATGAACCCAAGAACATTAACTCGCCGCTCATTTCAGCAACTCAAAATTAACCGGCATAGCTTGAGTAGAATTTCTCTTAAATGTTACGACTTTCAAGTAGCAATTTTTGAGCTGTTTTATATGATCGATTTTTCTCTAAATACCTATTTTCGGAACAATTCATTGAAAAATATCGAAATATGCATATTTAAAAAGGCAACATAAGAAGCTTTAAACCGATTTAAAATCGTGTAATATTCTATATATTCAGTTATTTTAAAAGCTTACCTCGAAAGCTTTTTTTCTATATACAAGTATTTTCTACGAACATTTAATTTTATTACTGTTCCCGGTCGTCAATTACACTTTATCCTTAGGAAAGTATTGAAAGCAAGAAATGCGAAACTGATACGTGGGGAGCTATTAACATTTTCAGTTCTCTTCTTCCTAATTGGCGACAACCGCTTACGCGATTTTGGCCGAGTTTAACAAAGCGCGCCAGTCGTTCCTTTCTCGTGGTAACCGAACCAACATCAGGTTAAAGAAGTCACACGACAGCGAGTCATCCTGTCTGAAACCTCGTTTGGTATCAAACGTCATCTTGCATAGTCGTATTAGTGTTGCGAGGATACCAAATTCGGACATCGCGACATACAGGTAACTCATTTTCGTACTGTCGAATGCAGCTTTGAAGTCGACGAAAAGATGGTGTGTGTCGATTCTCCTTTCATGGGGCTTTTCCATGATTTGGTGTATTGTGAATATTTGGTCGATGGTAGAATTTCCAGGTCTAAAGCCACACTGATAAAGGCCAATCAGTTGGTTGATGGTGGTCGGGTAGCGGAATGATAGTTCCATCGTCAACGATTGGGGTACCGGGATCTTCATATGCTCTGTGTCATGCGCAGCTATCAGTGTTTAACAGGTTCGAGAAGTGTTTCCTCCATAATTTAAGTATGCTCTGGATGTCAGTCACCAGATCGCCGTCTTTGTTCTTACAGGAAAACACCCCGGTTTTAAAACCTCCTGTAAGCCGCCAAATTTTTGGGCGTTGTTCCTATTGGCCATTTTCTTTTTAGCTGTCTGTTGTGTTTGCAGCTTTTTGATGTTGAACAGTTTTTACTTAGGTAAATGTATGTTTTTTGCTACACAGAGGTTTGAGCGTAGTTTGTCTGCATCAAGGTAATGATCCGAGTTGATGTTGTCCAACGGGCTTAAATCACAGCTCCGAGGCGGCCAATTGATATCGGAATTTCGGCTGATTATTCGGTTTTCAAAAATGGTAGCAAAAAGTTCGAGTGTAACTTTGGCAGCGTGACAAGTTGCACCGTCCTGTTGAAACCAAATGTCACGGTAACGCTCGCCATTTACTGTAACCGCGGCTCCTCGCTCATTTTCGAAAAAAATGGCCCGATGATGCCGCCAGACCAAAAACCTCACCAAACAGTGACTCGTTGTGGATGCATTTGCTTTTCTACAGTAACGTGTGGATTTTCTGAGCCCCAAATCCGACAATTTTGCTTATTGACGTAGCCACCGATGTGAAAATCAGAAAAGAAGAAGAAGACTCGCCACTTTGGAAATAGGTTTTCTATATTTCCCAATTTTGTTCAAGCGTATAGCGTCCCATTTCATAAATGTCAAACCTTTAAGTAAATTATGAACACATTTGACATGTCATTTGTGTTACCATTCTCAAAAAAATAGGTGGTTCAAAAAGCAAACGCTGTATGGCCCACCCTGTATTACAAACAGATAAATGATTTTCAACAAATAATAACAAGGCAAAGCGTAAAAATGAAAGCAGTGTTGCTAACCATATAATTTGCACCAAAAGTATAATTTTTACTGCAATTTAAATTTTTTTTTATAAAACATGTACATTTGTAAGGAAGCAACATGGGAGCCGATTTGTCAAGAGAAAGAGAGAAAGCTGCTTACTTAGCTAACCTTCCATAATTGAATAATGGTTTAGGCGTATATAGCAGTGATGCAAAAGTTTCAACAGCATTTTTTGTTAAACACAGCTTTGCTAAAAAGGTGATAATATTAGCATTGCCCGACTTTCCTTCGACTCAAAATATAAACTGGGTACAAGTCTTAACCATTGAATGTAACGGGTACCGCACCTCTTATGCTGAAAACCGGAAAATCAATGAAAGCGTTTCATCCAAAATTAGCGTATTATCTTGCCTTGCTCCTTCACCTCACACAGATTGTGAAATAATTCGTAAAACAGTTTCCACGCTTGATTAATCGATCGCAAATATTAAGAAAGTGCTTCCTATGGCTCCAGCACTAATTACTATTTTCAAGGAGTGTGAACCTGATATGCCGCTTCCGCCAAAGTCAAATCTCACGGGTTTCAAGAAATGACAAAGCAACTATTAACAGAGGCTGAGGTCCAGCAAAATCTAGTATTAATTCAAGCGAACAATTTTTACCACATTCCTGTTAAGGAAATCAAAGTAAAATTGAAATCAGTTTTATCAAAAATCAAGAGCTTCTGTGTGCTAAAATATAGTTCAGCCGAACCAATGGATATATATATACAGAGGCGTACCTGGAGGACGTAGCGCCCATGGCAGCGAAAAATTGGCGCCATTTTGTTTTGCTGCATGTACACCAACTAAGTTGAGTGAATGATTGTCGCAGTTTAAAAAAAACGCACGGCTATTTATTTCTGTCAGTTTTTCATTCACGCCATTTTTGTGCCCAGCCATTACAGCAGCATTATCAAAGCACTGTGACTGACAATCTTGCAAATTCATGTCATATTTCTTTAACTGTTCTAAAACACTATTCGCCAGTCCCTCAGCATTCTTCGCGGTAATTTCGATAAAGCCAAGAAAGGTTTCCTGCACCTGTACTGTTTTTTTTTTTTTCAAAATCAAAGTCCACGAACCTCACGACTTCTTCAACAATATTTCACTGTATTGAGGAAAAGAGAATGAAAAACACTGAGCGAAGGTTATGTTTACACCGAAGTGCCGTGATGTAAAATGTCCAGAAGAGGGGCGGTCCTTCGCTTCCCACCTCGGTGTTTTCTCTCGATCGCACATACTGCTTTCTCCGTCACGCTCGGCTTTGACTTTAAACAACATGATGGGGCGCGGACAGTATACGTTTCAGTTTTCTCGCTGGGGATTATACAGATTACAGAGTTGACTATCCTGACTTCTTGTATCTTTATTTAAAATTGATGTTGAAAACCTGCATTGAATATACAAAGTTCAGGTAACACTTTGCGCCCCCCCTAGAGTGGCA
Organism: Anastrepha fraterculus; assembly: GCA_037575425.1. NCBI lineage: Eukaryota > Metazoa > Arthropoda > Insecta > Diptera > Tephritidae > Anastrepha > Anastrepha fraterculus. The sequence continues at coordinate 92,984 of JAYXIM010007660.1, forward strand.
CCCATGGCCCGTGCCCTGCTTGCCATACCCTAATTACGCCAGTGTATATATATATATATATATACTTTGCCCAGCCATAAGTTTTGTTACAAGTTATAGATATGAAATTATAATACTTTTTTAGTTATAGATATGAAATTATAATACTTTTTTAGTTAAATTAATTTAGTTTAATCATGTAAATATTAAAAAAAAATGAATTTGTTGGCTAGTTCTTCCAAATATCTGCGCAGCTGATTGCAATGATACTTTTTGGTAAATTTCATTCATCAAAATTGCATTCGAACTGTAGGCAAACACAAATAAACGGCTCTGAAGTTGTCGATTATCAGCAGAACACCAGGGCCGACGTATGCAACTATGCGCCCGAAAAAAAGATTCACCCGTGATTCACCAATTCCGTTCAGAATTTGTCTTGGCACATGCAAGTACTTTTCCAATGCGTAATAATGAGAAAGCGGTTTTTTCAACATGCTCAGGAATTTGAGGTATCTGCTATTTACGTATCCTCGAATCGTATCTTTGAATATTGGACACCACTTTTCCTTAAAGCTGTTTCCAGTCCACCCAACGATAAGTTCGACTTTGTCACAAACAAATCAATGATCTTCTGATCTTGCTTTGGAGAGGCATATTTTTGGGCCTCGTCGAAGTCTTTGACCTTTTTAACTTCAGTATTCCGATGCACCCATTTATTTGAGAACTTCTTAGACTTCTTCAAATAATTTGCTGTAGATACATGTGACATTTTTGGGCCTAGGGGTGTACAAAAGTACACTGCTTCGTACGCTTTTTAAATTTCTCACAAAACTAACAAATTGCATAACGCGTATTACGAGAAGAATACACCTATTTAGCAGCAATTAAATTTTCTTTAAAACAGAACTCTAAGTTTGAATTTGCCGGTCACATTTTTGTTACACAGACATTATATAAACTTGAAATTAAACTAACTCCTATATTTCCGAGTACAGTGAAATTTGTTACAATTATATTATATATAACCATTTTTATAATTTATTAGATAAAATTTAAGTTGGCTCTGGGGAAAATTTGTTTTTAGTTATGGTTATCATGGTTAAATCCCAAGGAGAAATAAAATGTATGGTGGACAATAGTAGATGCATATTCAAATTTAAACAACTTACTCTCCTTTTGTGAAGCCGATAGAGAAAATACTTATAACTTAGTTATAATTGAAGAAAGATTCGCACAAATGCTTGCACGAATTATGCTATGGGCATGGTCGTAAAGCAGTGAATAAACAAGTTCTGCATTAATTTCATGAACTATTCTTTAATATACTTAGGTGGTATATTTTTTAACATGCTCAATTTTTATTTTGGTTTTTGATTATTTAATTTGAATAATGTTTCACAAAATTTTAAAATAGTTCAATTTATTTCATTGTGTATGGAAATGTGGTAGTACAATTTAATTTGAATAAAGTTTCGTTTAACTTAAACTGAACACGCCAAAACCATTTTTAGAAAAGCACCTCAGATTATTCTGTTACCATCTAATTAATAGTTTACGTTACTCTTGACATGTCGTCGTAACAGTTAAAAGTGCATTTTCGGAGTTGCCTAATTCCGAAAGCAACTACAAAATAGGCTGAAAAATTATGCTGATGCCGTCTTATAGAATTTGGCACTCTGTCAATATCAGAATCCTTATTGAATTCCTACTCGTGTTGGGGTGAAGGAACAGTCATTAAATTCATTGATACAGGCAATCTATTAAGCTCCAGACATCAGGCTTGAAACTTTATTTTCCATCGTCTTTTGTATCCTTTCTGTTTTTTATACATTTTATTTGAATAAATTTTTTTTTTATCTATTTAAATATATATTACGTTTTCTTTAGCATCATATATTTTTTAGTCAGGTAGAAGAGCTTTAGTTTATTTATTAAAAACCGAGATTTTTCTGATTTGGATTCATATGTAGTAGTTAGATAACTTTTATCATAATAAGCCCTCGATATTCTTTAAACATGTGCAATTATATATTTAATTTTTTAATGTTTTAGGTATCTTCTTCGTGCAGCTCAGTTTATATAGACGGTTCTGAAATAAGAGGTTCCTCTAATGCTTCAGTTATTGTAAAGTACGGATCGTATACTGGATTGGCGAAGTTTACTGTGTGGATGCCAGAATTTCCATTAGAAGTCTATGTGTCGGACTTCAGACTGTCTCAAATAAAAGGATGGAAAGTGGTTGATGAGAGCAGTATTTTGTAAGATTTTAATTTACATACAGTCCAGTCTAAAATATATGCAATAATAATTTTTTTGTGTTCTCATATTTACCCTTCTATTGACTATCGATATAAAGGAAAACATTAGTGTGAACTTTATTTATTCTATCCAAAAAAATTAAATACCTTTAAACTGACCGCTTTCATAGACGGTATTAGCACTTAATGGAATAAAAAGTAAAAATAAAAAGTGTGACAAAGTATGGGTAACGCTGTAAACAAGTCTCATGGGAACATATGAATCATGTGCTTCGGGTAGTTGTCTTTCTGAATGGTGAATCTCTTCGCTATTTTCTGGTTTTCCATTTGTATTCTTCTTTAATATTTGAGAAAACAGTTTTGTCCATTTCATCATCAATTAAAACCAACTTCCCCACGCCAGCAACAAATATGTGGCCCCATATCATCACCCTAGCCCCGTTTTTGTTTCAAACGCAGTGTTGCTCTGCCGCCATACTCTTATGCGACCGTCTGATCGAAAGATATTACTCTTACTCTCATCCAGAAACAGTACGTGCTCCCAGTATCTAACTGGTTTGTCAGTAAATGCTTTTGCGTAAATAATCCTCTTTGCTTTGTTAGCAGTCGACATAAGTGGCTTGCACCTCACACTTGTAGAACTGTTATCCTCGATAATTGTGTGCAGGTAATATTTGGTGGGCGCCGTAGCCGAATGTGTTGGTGCGTGTCTACCATTCGGAATTCACAAAGAGAACGTAGGTTCGAATCTCGGTGAAACACCAAAATTAAGAAAAACATTTTTCTAATAGCGGTCGGTAATGGCAAACCTCCGAGTGTATTTCTGCTCTTCATAAAAATATCTGCCGTTCAGAGTCGGCTTAAAACTGGTCCCTCCATTTGTGGAACAATATCAAAACGCACACCACATATAGGAGGAGGAGCTCGTCCAAACACCCAAAATTATTTCCCCTCAACTTTTCGGATGATTTGGCTCCGTCCACGTTCTGTTAGCTTATTTGAGTAACCAATACGCAGCTAATTTTCAAGGATGGTGAAAACGTCTTTGAAGCGCTGTACAATGCTATATCCGCTTCCGCTTATCATCTTCCCAATCTCAGAATACGATTTACCTCCGCTGTGTAAGTGTAAGATAACTTTTCGTTCCGATTGATTCGTTTCTTCTTGTTTGCGACCCATGTACCATTAGGGTGTGCCAGTATTTTTTTACCTATGAATGCAAGGCGGTCAGTTTTAAGTTATTTAACTTAAATGGATAAAGTAAATAAAATTCAGAGCAGTATTTTCCTTTATATAAATAGTTCATAAATAAGAAAATATGAGAAGAATACAAGAAAATTAATATTACATTTATCTAACCGACTTTTGACAATAATTTTTATAATACGCCAATACTTATGTCTTGTATGATATGTCTACATATATATCATGATATATATCAATGAATCATGTTACATACAATACATATATGTCGAATCCTATAAATGTCAAAATTGTTCACATCTGTATACAATTAATGCAATTATTCGAATTTCACTTATTTGCAGACCGAGTAAACAAACTCAACGCCGTAAAAAGAGGTCCAACGGATGGAGTCAATATAAAAGTGATGTTGGGACAGATAAAATAGTTTGTAAAGCCCGATACCAACAAAGCCCTGTAGATGTTTATGCTCGATTTTTGGCCATTGATCAAGTGAGTTCAGAAAATGGTTTTTGTATGCTTTAAGAGGTAATTACTTTGATTTTGCAGAATTCTGGGCGCATAAGTTATTTTATTTCGCGGCGAACTGGCTTGCGGGTCACGGATTTGGTACAACCACTTTTACGTGTATCTGATCCGAAAATTGCTACTTTAAAAGGGAGAATTTTGCAAGGAAAATCAATGGGTCGCACAGATGTGCAGGTACAATATTTCCACTTTTTTATTAGATATATTCTAAAACTTACCATGTCCCCTTAGGTCCTATCTCCCATCACAGGCCGAGTGATAGGAACCAAAGAAATTCGTGTTGGGAGTGATAAAGTCAGTTTGAAGAAGTTAATTGTGCGTGTAATATCAGGTCTGCAATTAACTATTTCTCCAGACACTGGTATCGACAACGGATATACAGCAGAAACTTCGGTTACAAACAAGCTAACTGCTCAATATCAGGAAGGATTGTTGGATATTGATCTCGAGTTTTCAGATGGCTCCAAAACTCCTTTGAGGTTCGAAAATGTTTAACTTTGATTTATATTGTCAACGGCAATTGTGTTTTTTATTGCCATTTTTATTTGTTATTTTTTTATTAAACGGTTTTTGTTCAATCTACAATAATATGCAGGTGTAGGCAAAGCGAATTCATTAAAGTGGTGGCACTAGACCAAGAATAATGTTTTGTACATTAAAATGCCACGACAAAAGAAAAATAGAAAGGAAAAAGGAAAGGGCGAATTACCTTGAACAGCCGACATGCAGTTGAAGGTAGAAGCGTGCGACGATGAGGCGAATGTAACGGCTTTTAGTCATTTCATTTTATGTTGATATCTTAATGTACATGGTGAGAGAAAAAAACTTTTTGTTTGGTATACTTAATTACGGGGTAAATGTGGTTAAATGGCTCCCGATGAATACCTTTTATTGTCTGTCGGTAGCCCGTTGCATATAGCGGTACGCCAACCGTGGTGCTGAACCTCGTTTGAACCTCTACCTCTGAAAATGTCTGCAGGGTGGTCCGTGCACTAGAAACCTAACAGCAATTGTTTATATATATATACTCATATATAAAATTGGCGCGTACACCCTTTTTGGGTGTTTGGTCGAGCTCCTCCTATTTCAGGCGTGCACGTCAAAAAGGGTGTACACGCCAGTTATATATGTATATATATATATATAGCCGCTTCGTACCACTTATGAAAGTCATCAGGTTTTTAATATCAAAGCCTGTTATATCAGAATTTGTGGCAAACAGGTGAGAACAAAGCTAGATGCCTGCGAAAGTAGGGAAGTGAAGGAGAAAGTGCTGAGATGATTTCACCTCATCCTTCATACAACTGACGAAAAAAAAGGACTCGTAGTCATGCCGAGTCTCTCAGCATGTGTACCACACGGCCAATATCCTGTAAGATCCCTCGAGCGCCTTCGATCCACTCGTGGCTAGAAAGTTTTCGGGACCTTACAAATTCGTGTGCTTGCCCTGAGTTGACGCAACCTCTCCAGGAGCAAACAACAGGTAATCAACCGAATCCCAATCCTCTCATTTCGCGGGGAAACTACTTCACAGGTCCCCCTCTAGCCAGCTCATCTGCGTCGCAGTTTCCTATGTCGCTTTGACCAGGTACCCAGACGAGCTTTATATTGAAGAATTCGGACGAAATCGAAAGTGAAGTCAGGCATTCTCTGATTGCCACTTGGCTGTCGGAGTAGATATTTGGTATCTTAATTTCTGAACAATTTTCATGAGTACAATTTTCTAATTCAGTTGTAAGTTACCGTACATCGTCTGATAGACGAAACTTGAGCATATCGGTAACATATTTTAAAATTATTGATATATATTTTCCTTTTTCAGTTATATTCGAAAAAAGTTGAAAATATGTGGCAATCTTGCGCGACCAAATTATTGCAACTTCGTTTACTTTACTATATAACGGTAAAAATATTCAATCTCTTGTTTAGTTTTCTAATTGCATTGAATTTATTTTGTTGGAGACATTTGCTAAGCATCATTTGTGCACAGGTATTTGTTGTAACAACACGTTTTATATGAGAAATTTCATAAAGTGAGCAATGGCTTGAAACAAATTCGGTGAAGCGTTGTGCCTGCGTTATTTATATACTATAACAACGGAACTATAATAACGGAACTTCTCAAAAGGACATTTCTATAAAATATAATACTCATGGGTCGTCTATTTAAGGAATTATTTTGAGCTTTATAAAAAACAAAATTGTTACAGTGGTACATTGTGGAAGCTAAACAAAATTTACCAAAAAACTGATTCTGGGATTGTATGAGTTACCAATCCGTTCAAGAGCTGTTGCTCAACGACTGGCCGAGGCTGATTTGCGTAGTAACCGACCCCCAAGAAACCGCTGATTAGTAAACGCAACAGCTAGAATGATTGCAGTTCGCTACCGATTACATAAATAGGCCTGTAAGCAAGTGGAAAACTGTCTTTTTTAGCGACAAATCCAAATTTAATTTAGTGGGACGTAATGGCACATGCTACATCTTCATCAATATGATTTACTAATAACCAATACTGCACCGCAATCGCTAAGATCAACGTTATAGTAGAATGTCTGACCACAGGTGCATTCGTTTCATGGTAGTCGATATTACATTTTTGAAAACGGCTTTGAGCGACCAGCCGCGCTTTATACCGGTACTTAATGCATTATACTCGGCTTTCATCGCTTTCCAACTAGAAAAAAGTATTTTTTGTGTTTCACGCCATCGCACAGTGGTCCGGCGGCCGGACAAAATTCAATTTTTCAACATTTTTGAAATAAAAATTTGATAATGCAGATGTTTTCTTTAATATTCAAGGCAGATTTCCTGAAAATATTACTTAATTTAAAAAATTGTTCATTGTAGTTTTTTGACTTTAAACATGAAATTGTATGCAAATCGTACTTCATACAAGAGTTTCATTTTCATGTCTGCAAATAAATATTACCATTTGATTGTTAACCAAATATTTAATAAAAAAAAGATAATTGAATATATTAACGGAAACAGTAATAATTCTCTTAAGTAGTGGTACAAAATCCAATTTTTTTTTTTTGAAATTTCAAAATTTTTCGAAAATTTTTTTTTTAAAGATCATTTTTTCGTGAGTGATGTAGCCACATATCTCAGCTATGATCGCAAACTGAAACCTGTTGCGCAAAGTTGCGCAAATTAAAAATAATGTAGCTTTTGTGCATTTACCCACAGGCAAAACGTTACATATGGCTTATGCAATTTTGTGTAAAAGACAGAAAAAGACATCACAGACCCCATCAGCATTAAGAGAAGAGAAAAGGAGTTATTTATTTTTTTTGCGTTCTTCAGAAAAAAAAGTTTTGAGTCAAAGAAGTTAGAATTACAAGATACAAGAGGATTCTGAATCATAAAAAAAGTTAAAAATGAAAAACAAAAAAACTAAATATCCAAAAAAAATTTAAAAACTAAAACAAAAAACATTTTAAAATTAAAAATAAAAAAAAATTAAAAATTAAAAATAAAAAAAAATTTAAAAATTAAAAAAAAAATTTTTAAATAAATAAAAAAAAACTAAAAACAAAAAAAAATTAGGAGAGAATAACCTTACTGTAAACCTCCCCGTGGTACTCTCTGGGGTCGTGAAAAATGTAAAAATGAACTCACCAGCTAATTACGAAAGTAAAAATGTATTTATAGTATTCAATGAATTTAAAATTTGCTAAAACTAAGGTCAGATTCGTCATCACTGATCCTTAAAACCCCTAAATATATATTTTCAGCTTAATTAAATGAGTTTTTGAATTTTGTCCGCCAACGCCTTCTGGTCGGACCACTGTGCATCGGTTAGAGAGAGCGTTTTTATCGCGTTATAATTCTATTAATTTAAAAGAATAATTCGCAAAATTGAAAATAAAGGCAATACAAGTTTCAGTTTTATCAAGTGATTCTTTGCTTTAATATTTTTTTTTTTTGTTGAGATAAATTTTAAAAGTCTTTGCAAAGGGCTCTTATTTTAAGAAACATTCGTGTGCGAAAGAATAGTTTCTTAATTTTATTGTCACATGTAACATGGGCTGCCTTAGCTTTATATGTTTCCAAATAGTTGCCTGTAATTTGCGGCCCATCACCTTTAGCTTCGTTAAATTTATTATTATTATTAAGCAGCAGCACTAGCAGCATAGGCCATCGGCTGTCTGATAACAAAAAATGTGAATGTACTTTAAAAAAGATCCAACGTTAAGTAATTATATGAATGCGTATAATTAATATAAGCTAAAATTTTAGATCCGTCTGAACAAGTCGTTGGCTTTTAGAAATTTGCAGACAGCAAGTATAATATTAGGTGCGCAAATAAGTTCTCGCTGTTTGTCAATAGATGCCGCCAGCAGTGTGTGCTAGTCGATTCTAACATAACCTAAACCATAAACTAAGTTTAGAGATATGGTAAACAAACTGCTTCAACATATTAGTGATTTTGTTTTGGTGTCATATATTTTAGGTTTTGTGAGAATGTCTGATTTTGTGCCGAATAATCGTCATTGGCGGGAAGTGTTGATTTTCCTCTTTCAGTCGAAAAAAACGGCGCCTGAAGCGCATCGAGAGTTACAAAAAGTTTATGGAGATGCTAGTTTAAGTGAAACAACGTGCCGAGATGGGTCTGTCGCTTGAAATACGGTGATTTTAATGTTGACGACCGTCCGCGTGAAGGAAGGCCAAAAACGTTCGAAGACGCTGAATTGGAGGCATTGCTCAATGAGGATCCGTGTCAAACACAAAAAGAGCTTGCTTCAGTATTCCATTCCAAGCGATTGCATACTTTGGGAATGATTCAGAAACAGGGGACTTGGGTTCCTTATGAGTTAAAACCAAAGGATGTTGAACGTCGGGAAAATTAGTAACCAACGATGGGCAATACTTTCAATGATTCACTTGAAACCATTTTTTCAGAATAAAGTTGTATTTTCATAAAAAAAAGCAGCGAGAACTTAGTTGCGCACTGAATACTTGCAGATGGCTCTTTAAGAAAATCAAGTGCGTTAGGGGATCCAAAGAATTGTTGTCTGGAGGTGTGGAGATTTCGACAAGAATGTAGAATATAATCTAAGGTTTCGGTTTCGTCACAAAAGGGGCAATCGGCTGGCTGCGTACGTTGGAGGAGGTTTGCGAGTGGGAGAATTGTGTGGCCCAAACGCAGGCGCGAGTATGGTTTGAGCACTTTTAATGGAAGGTCGGAAGGAAGTGATATTTTTGATCTAGATGGATTTATGAAAGCGTAGTTGTGGTGGTAGTTTTTCCAGTTATCTAACAGATAAATGCGCCGTTGTTTTGTAATCTCTAGAAGGATGTCATTTTTAGAGTAGCATCTATGGTAGATTAGAAACGCTTCTTGCCGCGGCATCAGCGTTTTCATTGCCGGTAATCCCTAAATGTCCTGGAACCCACGTAAGCTTAATTTTGTTTGGATAGCTTATGAGTATATTTCTTATAGTTTTTATATCAGTTTGATCGTGTGTTGGACAACTGATGTGCATCAATGCCATGCGCTTGACTGTCTGTGCATATAATTATTTTGTCCTTAATTTGTTTGGCATAAATGGAGGCTTCTAACAATGCCACTGTAAAAGCAGAGCTTATTGGGTGCAAAAAATCATGATCGGGTACTTTTTCCTCCGGGTCCGGAGTTTTCAGAGGGGCCCGGACTCGAGATTATACGTATTTATATGAATTAGACATAATTTTAAAGGGCCCGCATTGCAATTTTCCCCCGGGGACCGGATATGCTCTCTACGGCCCTGGCTTTGTAAACTGCAAAGCAGGAATAATTGGATATTGGTTTTGTTTCTTCACTTGACTTTATGGCAATAAATTTAGAATCGTCGGCTTTCGCAAAAAGAATTGGAGGTAGTTCGGGGATGATTCTCGAGTTTTGTTGGGTTTTTATGCTTGCTATGAACACCCGGGAAAGTAGGGCGAAACTATTTTCCTTAGGTGGGAATACTCCAAGGGGCATTGTTTCGCACCTATATAATAACACTAATCCCTCGGAGATCACTCGCGTAAGCAACTATACACGGGCAATTTGTTAATGTGTTTACGTAGGTTAACGAACAACAAAGCTAGTACAACTACTACACAGCGGAAGAGATAGTGACCGTACGCAACGAAATTTTTTTATTTGACCCGCAGTAAACATATTGAGGAGTTCTCCCTCAACAAGTTTTAATTCGAATTCTGCCTTTACAAGGCGTTGTTGCAGGATACGTCTCTCCTTTTCTTGCTTGCCTGTGTTAGAATGCATTTATATATACCTACTTTGTTATACATTACATTTTATATATAATATATATATGAATGTATATATGTATATAATTGGCGCGTGCACCATTTTGGGTGATTGGACGAGCTCCTCCTTCTATTTGTGGCGTGCGTCTTGATGTTGTTCCGCAAATAGAGGGGCCTTCAGTTTCAAGCCGTCTCCGAACGGCAGATATTTTTTATGAGGAGCTTTTTCATAGCAGAAATACACTCGGAGGTTTGCCATTGCCTGCCGAAGGGCGACCGCTAATAGAAAAAACTTTTTCTTAATTTTGGTGATTCACCAATTCGGTGATTCGAACCTACGTTCTCTCTGAATTCCGAATGGTAGTCACGCACCAACGCATTCGACCCGCTGATCACCCTTTACAAGAGCTATTGTATGCGCTATATCTTTGTCGTCGTAAAGCTCATACAGCTCATTCTTCCATTGCCTGCAGTACTCGCCATCATCAATGTCCAAAAAATTTCTCTCAAATATTCCAAGGGACGTCATTATCCCAGCTTCTACGCCATGAGTTAGGACGGGAATGATGAGAGCCTTATAGAGTGTTAGTTTTGTTCGTCGAGGGAGGACTTTATTACTCAATTGCCTACTTAGTCCAAAGTAGCACTTGTTGACAAAAGAGATTCTACGTTGGCTTTCAATGCTGACATTGTTTATACTGGTTCCTAAATAAACGAAGACTTTTACAACCTGGAAATCATAACTGTCAACGGTGACGTGATTGACGTGGGTGCCAATAATTGTACGCTATTATAAAAAATTGTGGCGTTTCTTGTTCACACACTGAATACTACCCAAAAGCTCCAAACCAAGTAAGGAATAAAATAGAACAAAACAGACTCTCAGCAAAGCAACAATACGTCAAATACACGACCAACCTGCCTGCATTGAGGGTGGGTGACAAAATAATGACTAAAATCGATGCAAACGACGATAAATGGGTGAATGCTACCATTAAGAGCGTGGTGAAGCACCATTTTTTTTATCACAACCAACAAACAAGCGCAACATCGCCGAAGCCGAGTACACCTAAAACGTAATCCAAACCCGAACACGAGTAAATGACGGTGATCAAACAGTAACTGTTGACACCGGCAGAGAAGCGTCCGTGGGTGTAAGCATAGAGCAAAAAATACCAGATTCAGCAAATACTGCACCTTAGGGAGGCAGTCCCTGGCGAGCTACGGTACAACAACCGGCTCCAGAACATACCGTAGAAAGGCCACCTTACAACTCAAAACGTCTGCGCAAGCTACCCAGGAAATTTTATGAATGAGACGCTTATATGTGCACACGTTATTCAAATCTTTTTATTTTTAATATCTATCTATTACTTTCGAGCACTCGAACTATTAAAACTGTTATAATAAGAGGTTATTATAGGATAATTATATCATAACAAGAACTATGTACAAACTAAAAAAAAAAATTGACAAATTTTCATCAATTACATCCGGTTCTGAGTCTTACATAACGAAAACTCCGCTAATCAATACCCGCATGTAATAATAAAATAATAAAAAAACGACCTGCTGTTTTTGTTGTTAATGAAGCATTGCTATTTGTAGAAAGTATTTATACATTTCCTTTGTATAATTCAATCTGCCTAAAAATTTTATTTAGTATAGGAATTTTCAAACTTTTGCAAAGTAGGTTTTACTAAGTAAACTCAACAATTTGTATATTTTATACCTACTCTTTTTGCAGAGACATCTCTGTGGAAGACTATTTTCTATTGGTTGAGAGTTTGGATACTGAAGTTGTTGCATTTGCACCAATGCTGGCATCACATCACCCACGAGTTATTGCTGTTGGAGAAGGGAATGGTGACCTTTTACGTGTAACATTGCTCTTGTCAGAGGATTGCCGTATGCGGCGAAGTACGGCAGCATCGAAACACATGAAGTCAAACTTTTCCCCTCTAATAAGTTCGCTAGCAGTTGTTGAAGTCGATTTCAATAATTTTGATGGTAGTAGTAAACTCGAATCTATTCAAAATGATGGAATTGTTGGCAAAGAGAGAAAAAATGTCCATATCAACGGAGACCTAGCTGACATCATTGGTAAATAAATTTATTTTTAAATATTAATTTAAGATATTAAATCATTTTTATAGTAGGTATTCCCTTGAAAAATGCGCAATACAACGATGAGTCAGTTTTGGTACAAACAAGACAACATCATGGAAGTACACAATCTTTGAAAAACTATCGAAATAGCAAGTATGCTTTCCGCAATGATATGTCATCCATGGAAATCGGAGTATACGTTCTTCTTACTGCCTTCTGTTTTGCGATTGTGGTGTTTGTCATTTCATGTGTGGTATATGCATCAAAATTCAGACCAAGAACCATTGAGACAGAATTAACCAAGGCGATCATCGCTCCCAATATTTTGACAAAAGAACTTCGCTTTCCGAAGGAATCAACAACGAACGTTCACGACTGGGTGTGGTTGGGTCGCTCTACTATGGACAGATCATCTTTAATTAACGATGCAATTACGAATAATGATCAACGGGGTAAATATAATTTAACAAATATATATATACTTATATATCCTTGTGCATTTGCAATTTACATTGAATGAATTACACATGAAAGATCAAACGACTACTCCAGAGTTGAATAAATTACTAGTTTGTAGTATCCTCCAAGGTTGGCGACCACTCATCGATTATGTCGATGGATCAGAGCATGCTTGCCCATATTATTTCCGAATGCCTCTTTGGACTCTCCTGAGCCTGATAAAAGCTTTTGATGGACCCCCTTAGAACAATTGAGCACTGTTGATGATAAGTTCGCGAGCTATTTTTCTGTAACTAAAACGTGGGTTTATGAGCATTAATTATTTCAAAACTTGTGCAAATTGTACTCTTGGATAGCTATATACTTCTCAGAACTATTTCGTCACTCCCTTACACAATATTTCAAACAAAAGTATTTATATTATGCATTAATTTTATTCACGTACTTTTCTAATAATAATTATCCAGTAGCAGCAGTGTACGGTAAAAAGTTTTAAAAAGATTCGCGTTCAGTGCGGAGTAATTTACTCAAAGTACTTGATAAAAAATATTTATTTTTATTATTTAACTACAGAATTCTTCAACGAATATTGAGATAAAAAGTTGAAATTTTGTTTTCAGATGCACGGATTAAGATAACAAATAATCCAATCAACTTCATAAACAATTCTGTCACATCCTTTGATGGTCATGCAAAACACCCAAGCCAGCAACAACATGAAATAGCAAGGTAATTTTTAGCGCACGTGACTTATCTCACATTTTATTAAAATTATAAAATTTTTAGGCCAGAATGCAATGATTCCAATTGCTGCATAAAGGCAATCGAATATAGGCCTCCTGTGCCCCCACATCGTAATATAGGCGTTAGAGCTTTCGTAAGTTTCGTAAGTATGCTAAGTATCAGGTCAGTCCATAAGTTCGTGCGTGTTTAAAGGTGGTTTTAAAATTAATAAAAAAGATATTTAAAGTATTTATTAATCAATAATATATTTTCCTTCATTATTTACAATGTTTTCCCAACGTTTAGGCAAATATATGTATAATACCCTGCTCAAAAAATTGTTTGTCCTTGGAGCCAAAATACGCTTCGATATCCCTTTCTATAGCTTCTTTTGGGATTGAAGTCCACGGAAAAGGTGATAATCACAAGGTGCAATATCCGGAGAGTATGGTGGATGCGGTATTAGCTCCCATCCAAACTCGTTCAGCTTGCCTAATGTTTGCCTTGCGGTATGAGTTCTTGCGTTGTCGTGGTGAAACAAAACTTTGCGTCTATTCACTAAAGACGGCGGATTTTTGTTAAGTGCCTCATTCAGGTGTAATAGTTGATGGGAATAATAATCCCATATCCCACCAAATAGACAAGAGAATCTTCTTGGGATGAAGGCCATTATTGTAAAGGACCCATTTTTCATCACCAGTAACGATACGGTTCAAAAAAATTTCATTTTCAACCCGTTGCAGCAACTCAGAACATACATTCACTCTCTGCTGAAGGTTGGCAACGGAAAGTCTATGCGGAACCCATTTCCCCAGCTTTGAAACCTTTCACAACTGAACGAGGTGCCTGTGAACTGTTCCATGCGATGAATTTAACCTCTAAGCTATCATATCGACTGTCAAATTTGGCTCAGCTTCCACGAGTTCAAGCACGGCGTCGTAGTTAAAGACTTCAGAACGACCAACGCGCCCCGTCGCAGTTACCACTTCGGAATTTTGAAAACCACTTTTGCGCAGTCCTTACACTCACGGTATCCTCTCCGTGAACAGTGTTTATTTCTGCAGCAGCAGTTGTTGCATTTTTACCACTTTTTAAAAAAAAAATACAAAATATGCCTCTTATAGGCGTTCGAACATTCCATTTTATTTTTTAACCACACGTGCTTCTATCCGCGATTAAAATCACTTGTTGAATGCACAATATATCAAAGATAATATAAATAGTTGCGTTTTATTCTGTGAATAATTTTTTGTATGCAAAAATCGTACAAAAGTGAAATTATGGGTAAACTACGCACGAACTTATGGACTGACCTGATAGTTCCGATATATTAGGCGAATAATTTTTTCTATGCAAAAATCGTACAAAAGTGAAATTATGGGTAAAATACGCACGACTTATGGACTGACCTGATATACTGATTTAAAAACCTAAGTTTTTTAGTTTTGTCTTGCTTCGAATCATATTATTGCTTAAAATTAAATTTCTTCTTCATTCTTCAAGGGAACTCATTCTTTAAAAATTGTATCAGTTATTTCTTGGTAGATGCACGCAAGCTGTGATGATAAAAGCTTTCATGTAAAAAAACGACTTCAGCGTAACATCACGCTTCAATTAGTAGACTGTTAATAATAAAGTGTACTCTCGCATAGCATGGAATCCATTCAATCCAACAGCTATTCAAGAAAAGAAATTTTATAAGATATATACTTGGCCGTAGTCAAATCTTGCGGCTTGGCTATCGGAAAAAATGTTTATATCTCCCTCGCCCCCACGTT
>JAYXIM010007662.1:0-45301 GCA_037575425.1 Anastrepha fraterculus
AATGGCTTTCGAATTCGTCAGACGCAAATCCGATGGACTATTCCATCTGGTCCATTTTGGAGAGAAAGGTGAGGACAAAAAATATGCCAGTATGGATTCGCTGGAAAAAGCGATTATACGAGAATGGGCCAAAATACCTCAAGATCACATTCGTGCAGCATACAACTCATTTTTTGACCGTTTGAAGGCTTTAGTCAAGGCAAAAGGTGGTCATATCGAGCTAAAGTGAATATATGTTAAAATTGTAATCATTTTTGAACAATTTTGTCTTTGAAATCAATAAAAACTAATTTCACACAAAAAAGTTATAGTGTTTTGAATAGGTAACACTTCATATCGTTCACCCTGTATATTTGTAAAATATGTAATATATGGTACGTAAGTGCAAAGATTATTTGCATGGACAAAAATTACACAATACGTTATATGTAAAAATGTCAAATAAGTTTATTTCAATATTTTTAATGTCTTGTTAACATTTGTTAAATTATAGTTGAATAGGTTTAAAGTTTTACTTGTGTTCAGAAATCAATTGTAGAAAAGTAATCTCGCTACTTCTCAACTTTGCGGCTGCTTGGCAACTATCTCACACCCAATACTTGCCCAGGACTGCCATTTCTTAAAAATGATCTACACATTTCAGACTTTATGTCAGTTAAAGAAAAATTATAAAGGCTTGAAATTGAGATCTCAGACAATAGATAATTGCCCTAAGTCACTAGACTCTGATTGCACTTTACACGATATATCAAACATCGGTATGAGTTTTCCCACCGAATGCTGCTTTTTCGATTCAAATATGTATTACAAGTATTTCATAGCTATTAAAAATTCCAATCACATATTGTTAAGACAACTCTGCACGGCAATGTTAGGAGAATGTTATAAAGTGTTTTTAATAAAAAGTTTTTTCTTACATTAATTAACTATTTTTTTCTATTAAAATTAAGGGGTCTTCTACCGTCACGGTTTGAAAAAATCGATTTTTTTTTTTTTAGATTTTTTAAAAGCTACTAATGTTAAGAGTATGCTATAAAGAGGGTTTTATGAAAAACATGTTCCTTCATGAGCATTTCGGGGAGAATACATGCATGCGCGTGGCATTTTCGAGCGTTTCTTTATCTTTAAACGCCTTTTCCCGAAAGTTGACTTTTTTCAACTTTCTGGTCACACATCTACTATAAATATTTGTCGAATTCATTCCATCTTTTTTCCAGTTATTCAGTGAACATCTCGCTATGTTTTCCCAGACCACTTTTTTCAATTTTTGATTAGTTTAATTTTGCGGGCCTCTAAAGTGTAAAAAAAAGAGGAAATTTTCAAACTTTTTTTTTAAAATCACGCATTTTTTACAAATTTCAAAATATTTAAAATCGCCACTGGGAAAACATAGCCAACGCTACACTTTATGATAAAAAAAAAAATTTTTTGATTTCAGATAAGTAAAATGGTCGATCGCGTGCCACAAAGTCGCCTAGGACATTTTTACAAGGGCAACCTCGAGGACGGTTCAAGGACACAGGGCCAAAGAATTCGATTTGAAAAATATATTTTTAAATAGTGCAAACTTGTGCAAATTAAATAAAAAAAATCTGATTTCATTATCTCAAGTGGTTGCTTTGTAATTAATTCCCAAAAATAGGCCCGAGATTAAGGCGCGACGGTAGAAGACCCCCTTAAATAAACAAATTTGCAAATAAGCAGATGGTTTTTTTTTTTAAATTCTTAAATAAAATCAAAAATATACTCACGGTTCAGCTTCTATAGATTTCAATTTGGCAACATAATTTGATGGTATATAACCCTCTTGACGTGTCTTCTTGCTGCGTGCCAGCCACCAGTCGCCCTAAAGGAAAGAATAAAAAATCAAATCAGCTAATAATTTCGAAAACGCTGAAATAAAATTAAGTTAGGTAAATTAAATTCAATTGCTCTCTTCTTTTCGAGAAGTTAAGGTTAAGGTTTTTGTTTTTTTAATTTTAGGTAGTCAATTCATTTAGTTAATTTAGAAGAAATTACTTTTCACTGGCAGTTTTTCTTCTAGAATTTGCTATCAAACCCTTCAAATGTTGCCGTGTGGCATTGTTGGTGAATTGATAAAGACTATTAAACACAAAGGTAGTATTAAAAAAAAAAACAGTTTTCTTATAAGAAATATTTAATTCTATAAATCTTTTTATACATATTATTTTAGTAATAATGTACAAATTGGTACAATTTCACCTCAATGTGAGTTACACGGAACATTAATTTAAGGGGGGGTAGGGTCACAAAATCGAAATTTTTTTTCTTCACTCATCTTATAGTAAATCATTTCAAGAATGTTGTGTCAAAATTTTAAGTGGATCGGAGCAGAACTCTCAAAGTTATAGCCTTTGTAGGCACTCTACCTCGAATGCGGAGCATCGATAATTTCTCAGAGTCATTTTTTCAAACGCGTTTTTCCCGAAACGACTTCTTAAAAGTCGGTGCCAATCACAACTCCGAAACTATACAACCGATTCTTTTCAAATTTGGCACACGTTTTCTAAATCAAAAATATCTCCCCCCTACACTGTTTTATTTTTATTTTTTGTTTTTTAAGGTTGTTTTTCACTTACAAATATGGCGAAATTTTTCGCCAAAAATGCTCGTTTTACGTTTTTTTGCCACCAAAACTACAAAAATGAAAAAAAAAAAAATTTATTAATGTAGGGGGGAGCATTACGTCATACTTTAACTGAAAAATTCGACTTTTTTAGTTTCAGATGATTCTACGACGAATGCCGATTGGCACCGCAGAGCACCTCTCGAAAAACATATCTCCAAAAAAACTCTGTCTTGGGCTTATTTGTCAATATTTTATTATTAATATTTTTTAAACACTTATTGAAAAGACGTACAATAACATGTAACTGATTTTATTAAAGTATCTTAAGCCATATTTCTGTAAAAAATTCACAAAAAAAGTGTTTTTTTTTTAGCGCTAAACCCTACCTCCCCCTTAAGTTTAGTCCTCCAAGTTCCAAAAATGCGCTTAAAAACGTTCCATTATCTCGCAGCGGTCAAAATTTCTTGCCGAAATATGGTAAGTAATAGGCTTTAACGGCCATAATCAAAAATTGTTTAGCTAAACTAACAAGTAAAATAAGTAAGACATCTTGATGTATGTAAATGACATTAGGTATTGTACCGCCGTCTTAGTTTGTATGTTGTGTTCTGCTGTTTATGGTCGGTGAATGAGTTTCAAAACAAGGACAGAGATTGACTTTTGTATTAAATTTCCCAAATTTTTTACTGAAATGTACCAAATGCTTAAGGTTTGTATTCCCTGAACGCGAACTTATGAGAGGCATAAACGATTTCAATAGATCAAATACTACATAGTGGAACCAGAAAACATCGATCAGGTGTGAGATTTTATTAAACCTAGTAAGGAATTTTCTATGAAAGAAATGGGGAAATTCCTCAGGCAAATGTGTATTGCATTTTGACCGAGTCTTCAGAACTTCATAAGTCCAATTTAAGCCTCACATGCTGACGGACTACCAGGGACATTATTAAGTGTGTGCGATTTAAGAATTCGACAAATTAGTGCTCGCCGATCAAAAAATTAAATTGTAGCAAATAATAGAAAAACCAGAGATTTGTAAAGAATGAATCAGAGAACTTCTGCACGAACATCAGAGAACTTTACACCTAAAAAAAAACAAATTGGGCACGTTGGATGTCGCGAATGCTTACACCGTTCGACAAACATGTAGAGGTAAAGATTGTTTGCAGTAGTGTCAGAGTGATTTGATCGAATCCGCAGTCACAACATAGCGGCCGTTAATAAAACCTGCGCTCGTATGATCCGGAGTGTAAACAAGAACCGATGCAGAGGATTAATAGAGAAGAAAAGCCACCACAGAAATTCAAAGTTGAGCAGTCGGTGCTCAAAATTGTGGCTGCTATTTTCTGGGTTAATTGTGCTAATTCATAGCTTGCCTAAAGGCAATGCAATGAACTGTTAGGTCGTTAAGCAACCCAGAAGAGTGTAAAAGAATGCGCTCGTTCACACTATTCGGGTTGTGACAGATGTCTTCAAAGTTACAAGATTCACAGAAATCACCACCCAGCCTACAGTCCGACCCTGCCACCCAGTAACTTTTCCTATTTTCAAATTTAAAAGGTCTTAAAATATTTGTTCAGTGAGAAACAGGTATTAATGAAATTCAAAATGTGAATATTATGTTTCACTTAAACGGGATTACATTGGAAAATAATAAATATAAAAGAAATACTTTGCATTTATTAAATACCTAAGTATGTATATCTGAGCCGTCCCGTAAATATGCAACCTAAAACATACGAGTGGAGGTATATTCTTAAAAACGAAATTCAGTTACAGAAAAAATATTTTAAACAGTGAAGGGAAAAATAAGCGGTCAAACTTGCCAGCAAAAGCAAAATATGCAATAAAAAATGCAAAAAGTAAAAGCAGTGCTAAATAAGAACCTGGCACGCCTACGAAATTGGGTTAGATTCAAAAGCAAATAAATAAATCCAATCTTATCACGGCAAAATAACAAAAGAAAGAGCTGTTGTTAGCGCAGTTTCGATTTTGATTGTGGCACTCGCTCACGAACATGCATAAATTACCACAAAAAACGCATAAAAAAATTGAAATGAATTATAAAAAAACAACCGTACTAAAATTTGGCTTAAGCACAGCTGGTGGATTCGCAGTTATGGGGTGATAATAAGTGAGAATAAGGTTTAACGTTTTTTGAAAATGATATTCAAAAATGTTTATTTGTAACAGCAAATTATTATACTTTCTACTTATACAGGTGTAGAGGAATTGCCGTACTTGTGACAAACATGAAACGTACCAGAGTTAAGCAGTTTAACCGTGATTTAGTTTAGATTTTATAGCAATGGAAGCAAAAAGGTAGATTAGAGATTAATAAAATTAGAGGGAGAAATATAAAATTTAAAATTGGTAAAAATATACTATATATGAAACTACTTATATGGAGAATGGATTGGCTCAAGAACTATTAGACGACGAATTTTTTCACATTTATTTGCATGTTGTACATTTAACAACTCCAAAAGCCATATATTTACAATACAGAAAAACTTGTAAATGTTACAGTTTTTTCAGGACATTCTTTCATGGTGGGCGTCATAGGAACCTCTATTTTATCTGACACAAGTAAATGAAGACTTTTTAAACTTTGATACATAATATATAGAACGAAGCAATCCATTTTGGGAAAAACATATTTTACGGAATAGAAGTGCAGTGCCATCGGGGTTGAATGAACCCCGACCTAACAGAACTCCTTGATCGAGTGATCACAAAATTTCCTTCATTGAGTTCTCCTTAGAGTGAACACATAGGGTATGTATTTTATTTTGTACTGGGTACGTTAAGGATCGAATGAAAATAATGTGATAACGGTATCAAAAACTATATAGTCTATGGCTAAGTTATCGTGTGGACCAAAGAAAATTCGACCGCCACGACCGGTGGTTCAACGTTAACGGAACGACTCGGATTTATATTCGACCAAAGGAATGTCACTCCAGCAGCACATGGGGTGCAGCATGAGGAAACTTATGCTTTTAGAACAACAACAACAACGAATTCTCTTGATAAATTACTTGTTCGTCGTGGAAATTGAGTTGAATCTGCAAAAAGTGTCTTAAAGGCGAAAAGGAAACAAACCAATATCAAAACACTTTTCTGACAAAAAAAAAAATGTTCCAAAATGCTTGAATTAAATATTATTATATTTTTTAAATAACATGTTTTTATTTAATAAGTTAATTAACTGGAAAATTGTTTGATTTTTATACTCATCATTTTGAGACCTGTGGTTTCGAGAAAAACGCAAAAGAATATAAAAAACGCTCTGCGCTCACCTGAGTCGTTGCCTTCAGTTAATCATAACGCCTCTAACTTTGAGGTGTTCTTACTTCTTAGCCGATTTTCATATACTTTTTTTTAATAAAGCATTTGGACACCCTGGAAGCCATTTGGAAGATAAAAACTTTTTCAGGTTTAAGTTTTTACCACCGATAGGTGAGAGAATTGACATACAGAATTTGGATTTACTTATCATTCAGGAAATACATTTATAAAATACTCCAGAATATGTGTTGTGGGTGGGAAATATCCCCATCACCTTCGTACCTGTCACAAGAACTTGGTCTTTCTGCGTATTCAACTTGGCGACACTCGCGTAGACACTTGGGACTATACCGGTTTAGACCCTGTGTTCACGCCAACAGTTTCGTATTTGGCCCTATTTTTTCTAAAAAAAAAAATAGATTCTTCGACGAGAACTGTTTTTTGAAAAACCGATGTGTAAACAAGCTAAATTGTCGAACTATGTACATGACTACCATTCGGGCCTAGGTGCGCGACCCACGGTGGGCTTGAAATAGTAAATTATAAAAATACTGCTATTAGAAAGATCACCCTGTAGCAGATAATGGCAAATCATTGATTGTATTTCTGCCTTGAAAAAGCTGGCATAATCACATAATCATAACCTCAACGACGAGCGCTTTAGTAATAAGAATATGTCATGGTGCATATAACAATAAAGGCAACAAGTTGATATTCTTCCAAATTTGATGATATGGCCTACCAGACGCTCCTAAAATGAGACCTAGTAGTGCGATTTAACGCTTTTCGAATTATTCCTTTAGGACAAAACTAAATCATAGATTTATTAGAATAAACAATTAAGGGTGGCACTCTCAAAATAAAAATAACGAACGTTATCCAACATATTCAGCAAAATTTCTTTGACTAAGTCATCACCCAAGCTCATGGTAATCATTGTGATAAAGTTCCACATAGCACGCACGGCCTAGGTTGATTGTTTTCTGTTCCAGAAAAATATTAAATTGGATTATTAGAGTATAAATAATATATAGAAATACCAATTGCTATTTTTTATAAATTTTTTATGAAGCTTTTAACTTACGCCATAATATTGTTGAAGTATACAAAGTACTTGATTCGCCCGCTACCAATTCTTTTTCGTTCCTAGTCATGCTATCACAAAATTATTTTGTTATTTTTTAATTAATGTGTCATTCCTCACTTAATGCTGCAAAGTTGCATATCAAATACTGTAAAAATGATATCTGGAGCAATGACCAGCATACGACAACTTTGCTACCCGAAATGGGTGTGTCTTGCTCAAAAGCTTAGGGGTACAAAATAACAAGCTTATCTGGCGGAATTTCGCTCAGTGGACGCATGAATGAAAACCAAAAATGAAAAAAAGGATGGAACATTAAACAGATGTGCCAAAGTAAACTCGTCAGAGTTTTGCTACTTACAAACTACATACAAACTAGCTCAAAAATTCTTTTTTCCATTAAAGATAGCAAAACTTTGCCATTTTGCTTTGGCAGACAAACTACAGTTTAAGCTCTCCATTCATGCGCATACAACAATGTAATGTATGCTCGAAGTTTTAGTCCACAAAAGCAAAAAGTAGTATCAGATATATGTACGTACATTAGGATGCATCACTCCTCACAAAAAAATTGCTACGGTTTTTTCATCGGAATTATAAAATAAATTATATTTCAAGACTTCCGCTGGGCCGATTTGAAAGTACCTCTAAAAATAGAACTCTTACAAAAAAAATTAGTGATTAAATACTATACAAAAATTTATGTTTAACACGTTCGCGGACAGTAAAAATTTCAGGGAGCTGAAAGGGCAATTATTTTTGAAACTACCAAAATCTGATTATACATATATTATAAGAGTAGTAAGAACATCGTATTTTAACTGTTTTATGAAGGTACTTAATGAATCAAGTGGTCATTACATTGAAATGTATATTAATTACAAAAACTTAAGGTTACATGAAATTAAATGAACAAAACTTGGCTCTAAAATTTGAATGCTGTAGCATTCACGTCATTTTGCATCACTATAAAACTGAATGCTATAGCATTCACGTCTCCAAACGTGTTAAAAATGCAAAACAAATTAAATCAGGTGATATAAGAGTTTGAGCTTACAAATCTTTACAAACTTTTAGCAACGGCGCCTAAATATTGCTGCTGATATTTGCGAAAAAGGTGAGAAGATAGCTTTCCAATGATCCCTTAGCAGTCTCATTCAGTTGATATTCAGCTGTTTTATTAAAATTTTCCTTAAATCTATCTCCTACAAAAGTCAAAATATCATTAATTTCCGCTGATAAAATTTGTAGTAAATTTAATGATTCAGATTGAAGAACAGCCAATTTTATTAGTGAATCACTCTGATGTATGTACATATGTATACAAAGTAGAAATCTGCTGAAGACCATTTGAAATTTGGGGGGGAAAAAGTATAAAAAAAAAACTTTAACAAATTTGAGGTGACGAAACAAGAAATTGGAGAGTGCAATCTTATTCGTATAGTAGGTCTAGCATAGACACAAATGTTAGGTCTAGCATAGCATTTCTTTGCAATTTCTGCAAAAAACATGATTTCACAGGTATCAATATCTAATTTTGAATTAAATCGGACCATGACCATATGGATTTCAGTTTTGGTATAATATTCTGCTAGTTTAAAGTGTCCAAATATTCGCTTTCTTTTGTTTTAACCGTCGTACACATTTTCTTCCATATCAAAAATATCAAGAATTCGTAAATCACGAAGTGTCTATATGTATGTAAACATCTTTTGAAGTTTTAAAGGCGTTTTTCTCGAAACCATGTTTTTCGAATTAAAGATTTAACTATAGATTTTCAGATTAGTTCTCTAAAACGATGCATTAAAAAATAAATATTTCTTAAAACATGATTTTCTATACTTAAACTGCTGTCATTTTGCGATAAAATTGTATGTATTTTAAGAGGCGGCCGCCGTAGACGAATAAGTTGGTGCGTGACTACTATTCGGAAGTACACATGTTCGAAACCCCGTGAACGAAATACCATATTCTAGGGATCAAAATTAGAAACTTTGCCGAAGGAACCATACCTCTAAAACGAATTCTGATGTCCCCCAATTTGGGTCGAACTTTTTAGTTTCTTTTCTATAACTCACTTAAATTAATTTTTTCATTTACATATGTTATGACTAAATAAATTTCTTAAGAAAAAAATAGATATTATTATAAATAAATAAAAATAAAGAAAAAACATAGCCATTTAGCTGATTTTTTCATGTAAAGGCCAAAAATGGTGATATTTTGAAATGATTGTATGGGGAACCCCCCAGGGGAGTTCCAGGGGGTGTGCCACTGGCATGGGTGGATCGGCCGTCCAAAGTTAGTGGGGGTCGGTCATACATTTGGACTCGATTGGAGCACTCTAAATGGGTCAAAGTGGGATTTTTCAAAATTTGCCCCTACCCAAAAGTTCGAACCAAATTGGGGACATAAGAATTCGTTTTAGAGGTATGGTTCCTTCGGTAAAGTTTCTTATTTTGATCCCTAGAATACGATTTTCACAGAGTAATGAGTGATTTTTAAATCGACCCACCCTAATACATATATACCAAACTAATCACTAAAACTCTTTGGATCATTCTATCAATTCTATATTGATTACATCTATGATTAATATATTCTCTTAATACTCTATTGATATTCATGAACAATTTTTTTGTACTATACCTACTGTCATTCGTTGGTAAATAAAAGCACTAATTACATATAAGTAATTGTGTCATTGTTTTTTCATCACCACTTTCAAAGTAAATGGTTAAAATTTTAAAAATTACGTTTATTCACCTGTTTACAGGAAAAAAGAGACGATTATGTGCTCTTGTGAATCACAATGTACATATTTCCGTTGCTACTTCCTTACTTTGAATGCATGACTCTCTCCTTTATTCATTCCCCTCACCTACCTCACCTAAGCAGCATAAGTATGAGCTGTACAACCGACGTGCTGCTAAATTACAAAAAAGCAAACATTGTAAATAGTAAAATGTCTTTTGTTTTTTCTTTAACTTTGCAAAAACAAAACAAAAATTTTTATTGAATATTGCCTGATATTTATTCCGTCTGCATATCGCTTTTAGCTAACCGCACTATTTACCATAGCAACTGTGTCTGAATATAGCCATGCGGTGACGGCTGTCGTCTGTTGTCTACCACATATTAACAAATCAAATACGTGTAGTTGTAGCAAACAAAAAAAGAAAGAAAAATAAAAAAATTCCTACCATCTCTGTCCGTAAGTGTCTATGGAATTGTATATTCATACAGCTACGGTCAGCTAATTAACAACGACATGCAGGTCGGTCAATTTTGTTAGCCCAGGTCAGTTGTTACTGCCCCATATCAAAGGGACTCGTTTATGGAAAATACGTGTTTATTTAATTCGATATTTTTGCACCGATTTGCAATCCTTGCAAGCCCACTCAATCACGGAATTGGCAGAGTGCAGTTTGGTTATTATTCAATATGAAATACCGCAAGTGTTAATGAATAGTTCAACATATTTTATTTTGGACACAAATTCGTATTTTAACTGTTGCGTGTTTAGTACCACTGTTATCAGCATTAACATCATTTTTGTTATTCTCTAACGCAGGGGTCTTCACACTTTGAAGCCTTAGGGCCAGGGGTCTCGCAACTTTGAAACCCTAGGGCCATGATAATTTTTTCGGAATGTTCCAACGGCCAAAACAATTTTCATTTTTCTGCACACCTAAGCAAACAGGCATCTATGTACTATACTACGTCATACAATATCTATTTCAGCTATCCACAACACTACAGAGACTGAATTTCCCGTCGATTTTGCAGTCGAAACTTTAAGTACTTTGAACAATAATTTCAATAGACGTTTCTCAGACTTTCATGCCATTGCGAATGAAATTAAGCTTTTTCAAAATAATTTTGATTCTAACATTGAAACCCTGGCTCCGGAAATCCAAATGGAAATTATTGATTTACAGTGCAGTGATATGTTTAAGAACAAATATCAAAATTCATCTTTGTTGGAATTTTATAAGAGTCTTCTTTGCATAAGTTTGCTCGTGGATTGTTTTCTGTTTTTGGTACTACGTACTTTTAAGTTGGAAAAAAATGTTTAACATAGAAATTAGTAGAGCGCTGCAACGCTGGAGTTTCCAACTGGCGTACAAGATACAGCTCGTAATTATTATTTAAAGCAAAAAATTCAAATGGATTTCTAATTATCATGATTTTTTATTCTAAATGAACTAAGAAAACTGAGAGAAATTCCAAAATTTCAGGTTTTTGGAGATTTTAAAGAAAAAAATGCCTTTCTATAAAAAAAAATTCACTTCAACTTGGTATAGAAATCTTGAACATTTTTTCTTTATCTATTTTGTTAGTTCAAATAGAAGAGAATTTAATACTGAAGGGAACAAGCTATGATTCATTTCAAAAGGTTCAAGAGTTTTTTTTCATTCACGTACGCCATTTCAAAGAAATCATAAAAATGAAAAGTCGAGAAAAGAAGATAAAGTTTATACTATAGCTGTCCGGTCACAGCGTAACTACCTAACGCTCGCCTACCTTTGGCTTTGTATCTACGGAAATATTGAGAATTAGGCTCTGTAACTTTGTGTGAATATTCTGAAATATATTAGGAATCGTTTAAAACGAAAAAAAAAATTAATTAATTTTTTTGACCTTATAAACCAGGCTCCCCCCTTAGTATGCTTAGGTACTTCATATTTCTGTCATGAAGTTTTACCGTGCAAGTAAATAAAATCAAGTAATTATCATTGTGTTTTCATTCTCCTCCACTAATATTATAACAGCAATAGTAACAACAGTAAAACAGTAGCTGCCGTGGGGCATATTGATGACACTAGTCTTAAATTGTTGCGGGCCGAAAGATGCCACTAGCGGGCCGTAGTTTGAAGACCCCTGCTCTAACGCAATGGTGCCTATTTTTACTTATACCTTAATTGTAAAATAATAGCGTCGCTTCAGTCCAAAATCCGCACCAAACAGTAATTATTTGCGAACGCATTGACTTCTAGTGAAACTGTTGTGGGGGTTGAAGGTGGAGGTGCAGGCCCAAATCCTTCGTCTTCGGACAGACACTGGCGAATTGGCCAACAAATGTTGGAAAATGGTCTTTGAAGAGCCATTCCGTCTACAGCAACGTTTTTACTAACTAACAGTCCGTATTGAGTATTGCGAAACATTTGATAAGAAAAATTAAAATATTTTTAAGAAGTAAGTCAAATTTAATTAATATGAACTAGTTGGTATTACCAACTCAAATTTATAATTATTAAACTAATTGGCTCTGGCTCTGTTGCTAATTAGTTGGCCGTGTATGCAGTATGTAAATACATTTAATTCTACGGATATTTCAATTTCGCCATTTTGTGCCACACTGTATTGCATTTGCATTAAAAGTGTGCAGTTACAATTATAGGCCCATATGTACATTCCTAATGTCTACGTATCTAAACGCACACAAATATGCGTAAGACTTTAAACACGTCGCGCAATCATGGCGCGATTCACCCGCGCTGCCAACGCCCACCAACCAATACCGCCTACCCCGCCTCACCGAATGCCTATGAGTCTCTATATCAAACATGTGTCTGTCGGTATGCATGAATATAAAAACGTATTGTACATATGTGAGTGTGTATGCGCGCGTGGTGACTTTACAACACCATTCGTCATTGACTTTTAGAGAATTTTATTTATTTTGTTTCTTCCATTTCATTGAATTTCTTTTGCGGCACTTGCCTCTGCCTGATTGCACCACCATCGCTTCGTTTGTTTGGGAGTAGGTACATATTTTATGTCTGTTGCCTTTGCCACTATAAATCTCAGCCGATTTATAAGACGCAACGTTTGTTACATTCCTACTAGTTGTTATTGTTTCTATACGTTTCTATGAATGTAGAAGCTATTATTATTTTCTTCTTCTCTTATTACGTTATTGGTGGTCGTGCGTAGTGTACTCAAACTCAAACACTTGTTGATGGTAACAAACCCAAAAACCAAAAATGAAAAACAAAAATATAAGAAAAGTATGCACTTTTCCACTTATTTTCAACCACAAACCGAATATTGTTTCCATTACTGTTTTATTGCTTGTTTTCTCGTTTTCTTGTTTTCTATTTCCTTTATGCGTTTACTTGTGCTTTTGGTTTGTTTTTGCTTTACAAATTGCTTTGCCCACAATTGCCACCATCAACACTTCCACCAACAGGCGTCACCGCCAATTTGAGTAGGTGCCTTGTTTTTTTTTTTTTGTTTTTTTTTTCTCTTCACCACATGGTTGTTTTTCTTCCCATCCACATACGCACACAGTTTTTTTCTTGGCAACACTTTCCCTCCCCTTCACACTTTTCACGTACTTTTTTTTTATTGCGTCTTTTTTATTTGCACGAAGGGTCATTGAACGTGTAAAATTCTATACTTTCATTATTTATATAGTGCTAACATTTATTATTAGAATATCTCTTAAATCTCTGAGATATTACCTCCCACTGGTAACTTTACCTGTATGTATATGTAGGTACATATGCATATATTCATACCTATGTGTAGTATGTAAATATATTCGCATACAATGAACAATGTAGAGAATCAAACCTCCACACATATGTACATACATATATCGTGTAGAAAAATGCCGTTACGATTTTATACTTAGATAGCAAGCGTGTTTCTTAGCACTTTTAATTCAAGTCACAACTTTAGTAATTTGCTGCTTTTCACACCTCATTTTGCGCGTTCTTTCGTTGATAAGTTACAACTGTTGCACATAAATGGAAAAAATTTAATTAAGAGAAGGTATGCGCAACGGTATTACTTTTAAGATACGAAAAACATGTATTATTAAATTCTACTATCTTAACTTCTACTGTCTTTTTTATTTCGAAAAAAATGGCCCAGAATATTTGCGTTTTGATCTACATATGAAAAGCGCCTACAGCTATAGCTTCGAAAGAAGCATCAAAGCAGTTGTTGTGCTCTAAAGCAGACAGATAATTTTAAAATTATGAAGAACAAAAAACTTTTAGTATTCAAGAACGTCAGCCGGAATATCTGTACAGGGTGGTCCATACAGCATAAATATTTTTCAATGATTTTTTTTACTGCAAACAGTAAACCTTGCCTTATAGTAAGTAGTCTATTCTGACAACTCAATTTTTCAGTACATTTTCGCGAGTTTAGACACTTTTCTCATCAACGGTCACTTCGATTTGATCTTTTAACTCTTGTATCGCTACTGAATGATTTGCATAACATTCTTCCTTAACTGCTCAGAGTGGTATTATGGTGGCAAAAAAATAAATATTTCGACCATTGAATTTCAAAAATCAAATGTTGCAGTTTTAAACGGAAATATTTTTTCCCCTCAAAACCAATATCTTGTCATAGAAAAATTTCAGCAAAGTTACCTAAAGATTATATACTAAAAGCAGATGAATTTTTCGTGCTTTGAATGCATATTTTTGGATAAATGGATATTTTGCTTTACATCTTTCATTATGCATCTTTCTTCAAAAAAATTTTGTGGACAGATGAGTCCAAGTTCGGCTTACTAATACCCCCTACTAGGCTCCGAAAGATGAAGGCGACTAAAAATAATAGGAAAATAAAAACAAAATTGGAAAGCCGCTGCCATTTTTTCATGCAGAAATCAAAATCCAGTTCACGAACCAAGTCACAAAGTCACGGTGTAACACATCTATCACGAACGAATGTCATAAAGAGGCTAAACAGTGAGGCGTTCGCACATAGTGGGTCTCCTGAACATTTTCTATTGTTTATGAGAGGTACTAAACAAGTAGTATTTGGAATCGATGTTTGGTTATGTTGAACTACATGCTGAGTCTTTCTAATTACAATATTCTACAAATATAATACTTTTTTGGATAGCTTGTTTTTAAAATAATTTGCAGAATAGTTATCATATAAACAATTGTTTAATGGTGTGAAGTGGGAAACACTTAAATAAATCGTAAATTCAAAACCTTATCACACAGGTTCAAATATTATTGATAATTTTTATTGATTGGCATGCCCAACTTGAATGAGCTGATAGAAGACTTCCAGT
The DNA here is from genome assembly GCA_037575425.1 of Anastrepha fraterculus. NCBI lineage: Eukaryota > Metazoa > Arthropoda > Insecta > Diptera > Tephritidae > Anastrepha > Anastrepha fraterculus. The sequence goes on from JAYXIM010007662.1 coordinate 15,022, forward strand.
ACTGTTTCGCATTATGGAATATTTGTTTTAGCGACTTCGCTCTGAAAGCATACTTTTTCCGAGAATCTTTTCGAATCTTTCCAAAAAAGCCTTTTTCACACAACAGTCTCCTGGCAGGTGGTAAGCAGCTGTTTTTCGTCGAAAATGCTCGCATTTCGTTTACGCTAATTGTGCGGTATCTTTTTGGGTTCACGTACTACTGGGCCGTCAAATTTAGAGGCATCATTCGAGACTTTTATTTGAGACACTTTTTCGAGCCTTTTTAGCCGAAAAAATCTATTTTTTAGATATTTAGTGAATAGAATATAGCACTCTAATGAAAAAGAGGTGTTTTGTTATAAGCACAAAATTATTAGAATCGCCATACAAAAAATACCTTAGTAACACATGGGCTGAAAAATCCCGGACCTAACACATAGATGACACTAGTTTTATTGCATTCACCTTTTTTCAGTTTGCGCTAACCTTAAAAAGACAGTTGTTAAAATTTCATGATTTTCTATTCATTAGTTCCTGAGTTGTGCTAAGAGTGACGCTACTTTTGTTATTTTCAAAACAATGGATCAAAAAGAATTTCGTGTTTTAATCTTACACTGCTTCTTGATGGGAAAAAATACCGTGCAAGCGAAGCAATAGCGTGAAAAGTGTTATGGCGACCTCGCTCTATCCGAAACAGCAATAAAATTATGGTTTGCTGACCTCAAACGTGCCGTAGAGGCACCGATGATATACAACGCGATGGACGTCCAAATGACGCGGTAATACCAAAAACATCAAAGAAATCCACACAATATCAAAGAACGTGTTGGCTTTATATATATTACACGAGCATTTGACTATGAGAAAACTCTGTCCAAAGTGTCCAACACTCGTTTATTCAAAGTCTTGGTTTGTATTTAACGAAGTTCGGACAATAGAGTAGGGCAGGGTAAGAAGGTTAAAGCAACAGACTAATGGTATAGTCTAAAAACAAATCTGGATATGGTAGTCGATTGGCGCCAGCGATCATGATGTATGAGTATTACGTATTCAGCGATTTTTATCCCGTTTTGTAGTATCAAGATTATCACAAAGATGACGTTAAAGGTATAGAATGACATTTTGACGATTCTTCTTTAGTAGACACTTGCTTAAAATGCACATAGCCAATACCAATACCAGGCTATTAAAAAGTATTATGGACACAACAATAAAATGAGTATTATGAACACATTCACATATATACATGTGTATGTATGAGTATATGTATGTGTATAAGTAACATATAAATAGCACAGAATGAAATGACAATCCAATGTAAATATGTAAATAAATGTGTGCCCGTTGCAACAGAGGAAACGTCAAAGCCGCTTGAAAAGCCATGCAAATTAAAGATTAGCTTGGAATTGAAGAACGTTAACCTTCCAATGTGATATTCATTTTCGTATTGCCGGGCACGCCCCGAACAAAAATAAACTAAAAGAGCAGACGAACCAAACTGGAAAAGGAAAGGTAATAAAGAAAACAAAAAACGCTACGAAAATGTATAAAAAATATACATTTGAATGAACTGTAAAACAAATAACAACAAGTAAACAAAATGATGCATGCCTTGCCACCAGCAACGTAGGATAGACCTATTAAACCCTGTAGGAAAGGTATTAAAACCCGAAAACTGACGATGAGAATACATTTGGAACCAGGACTAGTTCACATTTCTTCACTTTTACATGTAAGCACTTGGTTACGGAGTGTTGTGCTAGATGGTGCCAATTCTGCCCATTTTCAATATTTCAGGGCCAAAATGTTGAAATTTACTATTCATATCTATGAGAAAAAAAGAAATATTATATAAGTTTCAAAAGCGTAGGGTATTCAGGTGATTCTAGATTTAATTCGTAGAGAAGCAAAGAAATGTTCGATGAATTATAGTAACATTCTACAAAAATTCACAACTTTCTACTGAAGGAAGATTGCTTGCTATATTTTTCGGTTGTGACAGTCATAATTGGAATGCAATTGTGGATGACAGCAAATTTTCCAAGTAATATTGCAATATTGCCTATTGTACTCAAGGCCTAATAAAGGAATTAAAGGATAGAAAAAGACAGGTGGAGTTGACCGCGTTGGAACAACTGCGCTTAGAATATTGTAGCAAGTTAAACTCCTACCTATTCAGAATCGACCTCGACATACTCAATGTATATATGTCCAGAATGTAAAGGTACCCCGCACGAGATTGACCAGCTATTCGCATGCCCCCTCAAATCCACTCCTCTAGCACGCCTCTCCTTTTGTTGAGGAAAGGAACACCGAACAGCTGCAAAAAAATGTTATATATTATTCTCATCGTCCAAACAAAGTGTACATAGTGGATCGTCGATGGTGACTATGGTGACCACATGACGTTGGAATAGATTGTGCTCCGTAACTAGCTCTATCAGAGCTCTTAGCTCACTCCTTTATCTCTGGCCTTTTCAGGAAGTACTTGGTTTGTTTTGCAGTTGTCAGTACTGCACTAAAACCCCTTATGAGCTTTAATAAGATTCCCACGACAGTCGCTTCTTCGTTACCAGAACGACACGAATTTATATCCCGCCAAGGACTATCCAGCAGCATTCCCGGGTACATATATGAGAGACTTTTATGCTACTATAATTGTTCCCTAAAATTGGATCTGGTCTAATTGGAGTTCGTTGCCTTGAATACCACAGTGACCCGGTACCCAGACATGGTCAAGCTCATACCATCTTGCAACGGAGTTTAGCGGTTTCTAAGGCCTATAAAACAGCTAGGCTGCCACTACAGACCCTGGTTTTATATCTAAACAGTTTGAAGACAGATGCCGCTACTCGCAGCATGAAACGAAAGCCTGCTTTCAAGTTAATATTTGGTTCACCAAAAAGAACTATGATTACGTACTTAAAAAAGGCGACTAATCGATCACCCTAGTAAGAAACTATGTGAGTAAGAACATATTTGCTATATATAAGGCAATTATGGCGCTAAGCAATTTTATTTATGCGCAAGCATATGACGTCTCCTTTGGCAGCGAGCCAAGTGGGAAGGAGGCCAAAGCGCGATTACAATGGCGATGAGAAGAAAAGTGCCAGCAGCGACAGACATTTTTACGAATTCGAAGTGTGTTATTGCAGTAATGGATGCAATCTGTAATTGTAGACAGAATAAAATGAAAAGCATAATTTTATCATTTTCCATACCGCTTTAATTCTAATTCTGTTTCGTATTGCTGCTGGTTTTTTTTTTCAGTTTTCTCCAATTGTAAGGCGCAAGCAGGCAGGCAGACAGACTGGCAGACAAAGAGTAAAAGCATATAAAATTAATTGAAACAAAAACAAAACGTTGCCAAGTGCTCTGAGCATTGTAATATCCCAGACATTATTGCCACACTTGAGAATCCTTCAACTTTTAACAAACGGCAAGAGGGCAACAAAAGCAAAGGCCAAATTAATCGTACATTCAAATAAAGCTTCAATTGCACTGGATCAGGCGTATGATATTAGTAATTAATTAACAACAATGTGGAGTAGAGTATTGCGATTAGAATATACAATACGCATTTAATTCGTACAAAGCCATTTGTACATTACACACAATCACACATATACATACATACATATGTAGATGTAATGCAGATAGCTTACAAGCAGCAGATAAATGATTGCCATTTCCGGTGGCTGTTAATTAATGGGAACCGAAGTTGCAGCGCTGCACCAGGCGGAGAGCAGCCAGCATCATTGCATACATATGTATGTCCGCAGTGTATTGTAATAGTTCATGATGCAATTGCTTTTATAGCGTTTTTGTTGTCGTCGTTGTGTTCTTTGTGACTTTTCAAAGGCAAAAAAGACCATATACGACTTTTTAATGCAGTCAACTATGTATGTATGAGTGTATGTGTGTATGTAAGCAAGTGGGCGCCTGTCAGCCATTTGTTTTCTACACGTCTACTTTTTCAATTCTTCAACTTCTTCACGGCATTATTTGAGTGTTCGTTTTAGCTTTCATAATTCCCATTCTCTTACCCAGTTTCACAGAGTACGAATGTAATGTAGGAAGTAATTTACTTAGCTGAGAAAAGAATGCTCGACGCTTGACAAGATTTAACTGGCAACGCGTTATGCTGGCTCGAGAAGCTGTGCATAATAGTAATACAGCAGTGTACATAACAATAAGAGTGAGTATTAAGTTTAGTTAAGTGTGGCGCCTTAAAAAAAGAAAAAATATGTATATATATATTTGAAAAGTTTGTTCAGGGTGACCCATCTAGCGTTTGGAATTTATAATATCGATTTCTTATACTTTGATAGGTAAAAGAACATCCGTGATGTGTTCGAACATTACAAAAAGGGTGGCTTTTCGTTTGAACAAAGTTGAGAAATAATAAAAACAATCGAAAATCAATTGAAATTCACTTTATACAATATATATATTATACAATTGGCGCGTACACCCTTTTTAGGTGTTTGGCCGAGCTCCTCCTCCTATTTGAGGCGTGCGTCTTAAAGTTGGTTCACAAATTTCAAGCCGACTCCGAACGGCAAATATTTTTTATACGCTGAAACTCACTTTATCCGATGAATTTTTGTGCGCTAAACATGTTTAAGGGTAAAAAAAATTCGAAAGTATTCAAAAAATTCACTTTCGTTTTTTTTTTTTAATGAGACTGGTTTTCGATAAATTTGTATAGGTACCCTGAACTGCATTTTGGGGTGCAAAATTTTCGAAACTCTTTGAAAATTGAATAATTAAACATTTTTGTGTAAGAAACTCTCGAAAATATGCTGAAAAATTAGGTTGACAGAATGAGCTAATACCAGCCGAGGAAGCCATTCATGTGATTAATGATTAATGGTATTAATTATTGTTTCCAATAATTAAACAAAATCGTTGAAAAATATTCATGGATATACATGTAGTCGTAATGATCGTTTTTGATTTTTTGTACGAACACATTCAAATTGAAAATATGACGGTAATACCTATATGAACATTTTTGTGCTATAAATTGTGTATTAATTCTTTGTATTATTCAATTATATGTGATTTTATACGATCCCTTATCTGTGGCAAAGATTTCTCCACGTACTTGGCAATAGCTCAAAAAATTCCCGAGTAAATTTGCGCCACAAAATTCTGGAGAAATAGCTTAAAAAAGTGAATCGAAAAACGTATAAACACTGATGCAAAAACATGCGGCGAGTCAAATATGAAATAAAGTTAAAAAACAAACAAATAAATAAAACATGTACACTACAAATCAAACATTTTGCTAGTGAAGAAACATAAAATGCTGAAGAAAGCTAAAATGTATGCATATTGATGGATGAAGCACTAATTCTATTTTGCTTTATTTTGTAATTAGGACATTCATTCAAAAAGTTCTGTCAAGCACAACAATGTTTAGAGCATTTTTTTTTCAATTCTAAAGAATTTGGAATCGAAATATGAGAAAAAATAAAAATATCCATGAGGGTTGTAAGGATAATTTGTTTAAATGCCATTTGGGGAGTTTAAAATGAATAAAGCTGATGATACTACCTTCTCTCTTGTACCATGACTTTGTCTTAGAATTGTTTTTATTCTTTTATTTTGGCGAAAAGTTTCTGGTATGTACAGGGTTGGATTGAAAAGTAATGAGCCTTATTTTTTTAAGCAGTTTTATTAAACCTTTTGGCTTATACAACTAATATTCTTCAAAATAGGACCCTTGTGCGTCAATACACCGCTGGTAGCGGTTCATCCACTGCAGGAAACATTTTTTAAACTCATCGCCGGAATCGCGTTCAATTCGGTTGTCACAGTTTTTTGGATCGCCTCGATGGAGTCGAAATGCCTCCCCTTCAGCTTCCTTTCATCTCCTGTGATACAATTGTCTAAAGTATTATCCTGTTCGTCACATTCCAATACTTCACGACTCTTTTCCACACGCAATTGCTTTTGTTCATCAGTCAAAACCTTTGGAACCAATTTGGCACACACTTTGCGCATTTCAAATTTTCCGGTCACGATTTCCCGCACATTGTAATACGTTTAATTTAACTCTTCACTGATCACGTAGACTAGCACGACGGTCAATGTTCAAAAATTCACGAACCCGGTTCACATCTTCGTCTGTTTGCGTCGTCGAAGGCCTTCCAGATCGCTGTTCGTCTTCGACGTCCTCCCAGCCTTTTACCTGGGCACTGGTGGTCCCCGTAAGCCTCCTTGAGTAGCCCAATGGTTTCGGTATACGTTTTGTTTAGCTTTACGCAAAATTTAGTCGAGTAACGTTGCTCCAATGATCGCTGCATTTTCGCCACTGCAAAATCCTAACACACTTTTAAAACAGCTTACACGCGCGGAACGATGTTGACTGCACCGCTGTTGCCAGCGAACTGGGACCGGTTTCTAGTGGAAGGGAAAGTCCAACGATCATTTTCCCCCACCAGCCGATACGGTTGATCGCTTGGCAGACGCTCCACGCGGGAAGACTCATTACTTTTCAATCAAACCCTGTATGTATTATCTTGTTGGTAAGCCCAATATAAGCCCACATAAGGTATATTCCTTTTCGATTCAGAAGACATTAAATCAAACTACTTTCGCTGGCCCAAGATGTGATTAAGGATGTAATTTCGCCCATGTAAGAAAATAATATAAGTCCTCCTTTTGGGCGATCCACATTCATAGACTTTGGCCGCCTACCTATGCAAGCTAATTATTGGTTTCTCGGCGAAATTTTTTATAATTAGGGGAAACAATGAGATTTATTACCGTTTCTATAACTTTTGTATACTCGAACTTCCTAAAATTTTTAGTACTTATTTGCTAGTAAATAATTTTGATATCATTGAAATACATTTTATATGTTATTTATTTTGGAATGAGAGTTCGTAAAAATACATTCACCATATAAAAAATATGAAATTTTCTTAGAGGGTTTATTTACCTACATCGTAAAACAAACTTAATAAAAATAAAAAAATAAAACTATTCTATTTTCTTAAACACCGCTGTACTGTAAATATGTATTATATAAATGCACATACGCGTACATTTTATTTCACTACAGCTCACTGTTGTGTTTATTAGTGGCTGCTGGCATTTGTTGTGTTGTATTTTACTTAGATTTTCATAAAGGTATTGCACATACATATAATATATACCTCTTTAACAAAAACAAAATAAATCTAATGTTTTGTTGTTGCTGCAGTGAGTGAAATGCTTTCAGTTTGCAAAGGCACAAATATTCAGGTTAAGAAGCTGCAATGTTTATGTGTATAAGTCAAAGTGTTTTTTTCATTGCAAGCGAATGCTTTCAAACTTTCCATTTTCAATGCACAACAACAAAACTATGCAAGGCTGAAAGGTATGGCAAAAAAGCAAAAACTTTCATGCTTTCATTAGATAGATGAAAATGGTGGAGTGAGGGCTTAGTTGAAAAAATGTATTTGTATGAGAGCTGCAGAAGTTTATATGTTAATAATTGCTAGGTTTTTTGGAAGATAAAATTTTTATGAAAACTTTATGGGTAGCTTGCATTTTTTTACAAAAGAAAAGAAAAAAATGGTATCAATGGAGCTGGAGTCAATTTCGTCAAATTATTGATGGGAAGAGCCGTCTTGTTTGATTAAAAAAACAGTTCTTTCTGTCCTCATTCATCAACAGTTCCAAGCGCTTTTATCCGATTTCAATGGGATACAGCAATATTTGTACGCTCCTCATTTAGTTCAGGAACTTGGAATAGCTTCTACAACTTAGATGTAAGAGATCACATGAGTGGGAGTCACGCCATCTGAAGCCTCGTTTGGTATCAAGCAGCTGGGGTGGATTTTCTCAATTCTATATAAATTCTAAAAAATTGTCAAAAATCAACGCCATTTTGAAACTTGCACTATATTATGCTAAATTTGAATGCGTTACCGAATAGGTACCCAGAAAATTCTGACTAAAAAGTTTCATATTTGTATAAGCCGAATATACAATCGTTGAAAAATACTTAAGAACGATGTGTTGTCAGCTATCCTTGTCCTTTTATCGAGTACGGTGCCGTGTCGGTACTTTTTGATCTTGAATATTAAAATATTAAACAAAAATTTTCTCAATAAGCAAATAACGCTGGTACTAGTAAAAAGATTAAGCTTCGTTATCTACGAATGAGATTGTACGCAAATTATACGAAACTAAAGTTTCTGAACAGCCAACTACTACGCCCAAAATATGTTTAAAAACAGAAGAAGCAGCAATGAGTAGTAGAGTATGCGCAAGTATTTATAAGTATACATATGTATGTGTGCATTTGTATATGACTAGGAATTGCAATCAATTGAGAAGTCAAACGACTCGTAAACAGCGACAGAAAAGGCAAAAGCATGCAGAAAAAGAAAAATGGCCTACGGATGGCAGACGGCTAGTGACTAAATCAATGCTATTTAACTGATATAGTGGAGGTGAATATGTACGTATGCATGTATGTATGTATACACAGACGATGGTTGGACGCGCATAGACAGGCTAAAGCGAATTTCAGAGCGACGCTGAAACTGTTAACACTGGTAATAGCATGGCAATGCCGTTGATGAAGACGAAGCTGCAAGAAGCAGAGAGATAGTTGCAGACTTGACGGACGCTACTTGCATAAATATTTAGTATAGACCGTGTGTTGGAAATTTTAGCGCGTAACAAATGGAAGAAAATAACAATGTTTCAAAACACGTTAAGAAGCGTACCTATTTTTGCTTTCCATAATAGCAGGCATTAAAAGACGTCGAGTCTCAACAAGGGAGGCAACCGAAGCGTTGGTAGGAAATGAGAAAAGATGGAAAATATATTTGATTGTTCTAAAGGGGCAAAAGCTATCACTAGCATAAATAAATATATTTTTGTATTTATATATTTTACATATAAAGGCCTTTTTGTTATTGATGTGGAATAAATTATCAATTAGCTGCGAACGATACTATTTATTCTATAGAAATTTGCAAACTTACAAGACAATACAAATCAATTAATTTCAATTGCAAGTGCAGCAGTGAATTAATAAATTATTGAAGCGACAAAATAAATGGTATTCAGACACATTGAAAAAAAATTTTACATATTTTACCACTTAAAATAAATAATATTCACTCTAAGATAAATACACCCTATGAACCACTAGAAGTTAAAAGAAAACATATATATTAGTAGCCATTAATAAAACAATCATTAATTATTTTTTATCGCAGGGAGGAAATATGAAGATAAATGATAAACAGTACTTCTGGAAATCAATATAATAATTACAAAAACAAACCCAGCTTAAAGATATGAACTAAACACCAAAAGAACCACAAAAATCAAGAAAAACCGAAATAAAACCAAAAACGAAAGTAGTATCCATAGTATGTACATGTGTATAAAATAAGTAAAAAATGGTATATTATTACAATAAATAAAATTGAAATAAGCACTGCAAATGAATAAAAATAATATGAAAATTAAACGAAAAAAATAAAAACATATAGAAATTAAATTCAATCAAATATATTAATGTACGAAAATAAATTAGTAGAATAATAAAACGTAACAAGTTAAAATATAATAAAAAAATTAAATAAAACGAGAGACGATTGATGCTTTAAAACACGACATCGAAGTTGCCATTCATGAAATTGGAGCCCAAACAATCGAAAATGTGCTTAATAATTGGGTTGATCGAATGGCCTACTGTAAAGCCAGTCGTGGCAGTTATTTGAACGATATTAATTTTCATTCATAAATGACAATGTTCAATCTTCAAAATAAAAAAAAAGTTTGAAAAAATATTGATTCGTTTTTTTTTTATAGCCGATTCAAAACGCAAATTTTACGCGGCCCACCCTATACATATATAAAACCAAACAACTATAATAGCATTTCAGTTTTATAAAATATTACAAAATAAAGTCAAGTAAATTAAAATATATAAAATAAAACAAAATAAACTGATATAAAACGAATTATTTATTTATTTAAAATAAAATAAAGCATCATAAAATTGAATTAGTTAAATTAGAATAAACGCACCACTATTATTTTATAAAAACAAAAACACACACACAAAAAAATAAACAAAAAAACTATACAATGCAAAAAGTTGTTTTCAAAATTTCATCAAAACCTTCAACTTTTTAACCAGAATCTATTATACTAAAATTGAATGGGCTATAAACCTCCATACCCTGAAATTTTCTAAAGATTATTTATTTAATTATCTCAATTGTCGCAACCTCACTGACTAGATTTACAGAGTAAAATAACAAAAACTTAAGAGCTAAAATTAATTTGATGATGTATTTGACAAATAATGACGCCCAGTAAGTGACTTAAAGGGAGGCCTTGGCATCGCACAATCAAGATCAAGTCCACTTTTAAGATCTGAGAACTTCAACATAAAATGGATACTAGGCACGTTGAAACTTATTAGGCTGAGTAGATCTGAACAGTCAATGGTACCAGATATTATATAGCATATAAACATGAAGCTTTGAACAAAACTTTTTACTAATTACAAAAAACTTTTACTAATTTTGAGTTTCATTGCCAGAAAAGTGGTACTCGAACTCATACCCCCGCTACGGTGCCGCTGCGTAGTAGTATTATACAAGTGATTACTTTTAGAAATTTTAATATCCTTTTATTCTGAATTGAGTGCATCGCGACATTGCAACAAGCAGTGGCTACCTAACCAGTTAGTTAACTAATAGTTATTAAAACATATATGTATATACGTATATAAAACAATATAAAAAAAGTTGAAAGCGTACAAGATGTAATATCTGTCGACTCGTCACTACTGTAAAATAATTTAAAGAGAAAAACACATAAAATGCAAAGCCACAAGAGTAGCGGCAGCAAACCGTAAACGAGCAAGAAACACCAACTCAAAAACCACTTTATAAGCCATTCAATGAATAGAAAAATTGATTATGCGATAATTGCTTTCGCATGTATAGTAGCATAGCAAGACAAGGTACATAACTGCATACACATACCTCCATATCTAATGCACACTACATGCAAACATAGTAGTTGTATTAAAAAAAACTATTTTGCGCCTCACACCCACCACGCCTATCGGTAACTTTTTTTTGATTCACCATATCTATATGTATGCAAGTGCGTAAGTATGAGTGCTTATTACAATCAATGCCGGTCAGCTTGAAAGTTAGTCAGGCGTGAAGGCAGCCAATCATCGTCAGTCAGCAGTCAAAACACTTGAAGCAAAATTATTTATTCGACGTCGAAAGCTGCTTGCGAAAAACTATTTTTATCGCCGTTTTGTGGTTCAAAGTACTTTCTGTTCGAACGAAAACAATAACCGTTTGGTCGTTATTTGATGCAACTAACACTCATTTTCTCCCACTTTTTATACCAAGTGCATTTTTTTTAAAACTTTGAGACCTATTTTATGAAAAAACTAGCCGTAGTTACCGTTACGATCCGTTGTTGTTGTTGTAGCCGTAATACAAGCCCTGTCAGTGTAGTGCATATCACCGGTCGTCTTCGCCTAGCTCATCTAAAGGTAGGCCCAGGAAACGTGCAGGTTGGAACCAGAGCGAGAGGGGTGATAGATGAGCGGGTTTGAAAAGGTGCTTAGTGTCGTGCGGGGTGGCTTTACATGCAGGACATATGTTTGGTATGTCGGGGTCAATTCTGGATAAGTAGGAGTTTAACCTGCTACAATATTCAGAACGTAATTGTGCCAATGTTGGGCGGGTCTCACGGTGAAGCTGGAGCTCTTCATCTGCTGTAGGTGGTGGTTGGACTCCGATTACTGCATTCGGCGGGAGCTCAGCAAGGTGGTGACGGTTGAATGTCGTTTATTGTCTGTCTAAACACTTCTGGTCCAGCAAATGTCTGTTAGTTTAGTCCTGGATCTCGTCGGCGTAATTGAGGTGTCTCCTGACGTGCCTGGGAGGCGGCTCTGGCTCAAGCAGGTGTCGGCAAGGGTGAAACCTGCGGTAGCACCCTAACAGGAACTGCTTGCTGAGCAGTTTATTGTGCTCCATTACAGGGAACATCTGTGCCTCCTTGTGAAGGTGTTGAAGAGGAGACATCAGGAGGCAGCCCGTTGCTGTCCGAATAGCAGTGTTTTGGCAAGTCTGGAGCTTTATACACTGCGTGTCACTAGTTCCATGCGACCAAACAGGCCCAACATAGTTTAGAACCGGCCGTCTAATTGCCTTAAATGTCGATACCAACAATTCTTTATCTTTGCACCAAGTGCTGCCGGCAAGCGATTTGAGGACCTTATCGCAGTTAAAAAGCGAGAAAAGTCGGTGAGGTAGACGTTCACTCTGGCGCACAGGCCATCAATGTCATTGCCCGACGCCATTATCGTGCAGTCGTCAGCGTATGAGATCAGGAGACTCACTCGGGTAGTTGGGGGAGCTTTGATAGATAAAAGTTTAATAGCAAGGGTGAAAGGAACACCTTGTTTGATCTTCCTCTGTTTGTATGGCGTTAGCATCTACATTCGTAACAGCATTTCATTCTCAGTCATCTTCAACGTGAGCTCACAGCAATGCGAGGTTGTTGGTCTAAAATTACTGGATTTTAAGGTAAATATAATTGGATATTACAGATCCCACCAATGTAGCTTTGAGTCCTTTATAGAATATCTTTGTCAAAAATTCATTTCTCTCGGGAATGCTAAGTCACTATTCTGTGGTGACTCTAACATTAATACAATTAATGAATCTAATGTTTCAAGAAGCTTTTTAAACTTTTGTTCAAGCTATAATTATGAGCACCTCCTATTTCTGATTACGAGACCCTTGAGCAATAGCTGCATTGATCACTTGTTTTCTAACGGTTTATCGCCAACTAAAATATCTACCATTAATTGTGCCTTTAGCGACCATGTTATCATTCATGTAAACTTTAATTTCTCGGTAGTTAATCATTTGTATGATGAATATGTCATTAAGAAGATTAAGTACGGAGCAGTTAGACGACAGATTCAATCTTTTGTTTCTACGTCCGATGCCAGCACTGTTAACTGCGATCTTCTTATGGACTCCTTATCTTCTATTGTCAGATTAAATACCCAGTTAAGGACAATTAAGGTGAACAAAAATAAAAAACTCGCTCCGTGGGTTAATGGTAATCTTGAAAAGCTTATTTCGCTAAAGAATGAATATTGGTCTAAATTCAAGAAAACCAAGAATTACCTGTTTCTTGAAAATTTCAAACGTCTTAATTCATTGATAAAACCGATTTTAAAAGAAAAGCGCTCCAATTACACAGGAAATGAGATAGTAAAATGCCAAGGTGATCATAAAAAGATCTGGAAAAATATTAATTCATTGTTTCAGAAGAAATCTGGCAATTCTTATCCAATATATGAGAGCAATGTCTTACTTGACGATCGTGCTATTGCAAATAAATTTAATAACTCCTTTCAGCCATTCTTTGGCATCGTCGTTCACTTCTTTTCCGTCTGACGACATAAATTTTTTCAATCTCTTGGAACTTTGCCTGGGAATCCCACTTTTAATTTCCAAAGGTCATTAGTTTCTGAAGTGGAAATTGTTATGACCAGTTTAAGCAATAAATCGTCTTCCGGGTTGGATGGAGTTTCAAGTGTGATTTTCAAAAACTCTCGTGAAGATCTTTGCTCAACAATTTGCCTCTTGTTCAATACAATGGTGGAATCGTGCAATTTTCCTGACTGCTTATAAACTCAAGAGTATTACCCCAATTTTTAAAAAAGAGGAAAAATGTAACCCAGACCATTATTGTCCGATCTCAATTCCCCAACTCTCAGCAAAATTTTCGAAAAATTACATTACGGCGGCCGCCGTAGCCGAATGGGTTGGTGCGTGATTACCATTCGGAATTCACAGAGAGGTCGTTGGTTCGAATCTCGGTGAAAGCAAAATTAATAAAAACATTTTTCTAATAGCGGTCGCCCCTCGGCAGGCAATAGCAAACCTCCGAGTGTATTTCTGCCATGAAAAAGCTCCTCATAAAAAATATCTGCCGTTCGGAGTCGGCTTGAAACTGTAGGTCCCTCCATTTGTGGAACAACATCAAGACGCACACCACAAATAGGAGGAGGAGCTCGGCCAAACACCTAACAGAAGTGTACGCGCCACTTATTTATTTATTTTTTTACTCTACAACCAAATGTATTCATTTATTTCAAATAGTGGAATTTTGTTCGAGCATCAGGACGGCTTTCGTCGAGGCCTGGGGACGCAAACGGCTCTTATCAAGCTGATTGACCTCCTGTGTAAAAATATAGCACTTAACAAGTTGGTTGGTGGCATTTTCCTGGATCTTAGCAAAGCTTTTGACTCCATTGATCATGGGATTCTCCTTCAAAAATTAAAATTTTATGGTTTTTCGGATAGCTCTAGCAGTCTAATCAGGAGATACCTACTTTAAAAACCGCAAGCAATATGTTATCATTAACGAGGAAGTCAGTGACTCAAAATTTATTAATATAGGCGTTCCCCAAGGCTCCGGGACCAAGACCTTATTATTTTTATTATATTTAAATGATATCTCCAAGTACCCCTAAGAGGAAAAATATTTTTATTTGCGGACGATTGATCTATTTTCTATCCAGGCGATAGCACTAATGAACTTTTATTAAATGTTAATAAGACGAATGTTGTATGCTTCCGACGTAGAAGGAAGCCAGTGGCCACTCTTGGCGTTCTCCATAACGGAATTCAGTTTAACGAGGTCAATTGTGTTAAATTCCTGGGAGTTAAAATAGCTTCTATCTTGAATTGGAATGACCACGTTAACTTCATGGAAGGGAAACTATTAATGGTTAAGACTTTCCGTCGCCAACCTTCAGCAGAGAGTGAATGTGTGTTCTCAGCTGCTGCAACGGCTTGAAAATGAAAGTTTTTTGAACCGTATCGTTACTGGTGATGGAAAATGGGTACTTTACAATAATCCTGTTTGCAAACACCAATGGTTAGATAAAGATGAAACACCAGAACCGACCCCTAAAGATGGCTTCATCCCAAGAAGATTCTCCTGTCCATTTGGTGAGATATGACCGGTATTGTTTATTATGAACTTCTGGAACCAAAAAAGACGATAACTGCTGATTATTATTCCCATCAGCTATCAAACCTGAATGAGGCACTTAACAAAAATGTGAATAGACGCAACTTGAAAGACGCAAGACCTCATACCCCAAGGCAAACATTAGGCAAGCTGAACGAGCTCGAATGGAAGCTAATGCCGCATCCACCATACTCTCCGGATATTGCACCTTGTGATTATCACCTTTTCCGTGGACTTCAATCCCATATGAGTAACAAGAACTGCTCCTCAAAAGAAGCTATAAAAAGGGATATCGAAGCGTATTTTGGTCCAAGGACAAACAATTTTTTGAGCAGGGAATTACAAATTTGCTAAACGTTGGGAAGACATTGAAAATAATGAAGGAAAATATATTATTGATTAATAAATACTTTAAACATCCTTTTTATTCATTTTAAAACCACCTTTAAGAAACGCACGAACTTACGGAGTGACCTGATATTTTATCATCCTTGATTTAAGTGTACATATTTTTCAAATTTGGTTTTATAATAAAAACTATATCATAACATCCAATGCAGTCGTAGCCGAAAAGATTGGTGCGCGATTAATCGGTGTTTCCCGGTTTCCAAATCCTTTGTCAGGCAATGGCAAGCCTCTAGTTAATTTATCCGAAACAAGGTCCTATTTGCCGTTTGGAAGCGGCATAAAGCTGTAGGTCCCTCCATTTGTGGAAAAATATAAAGACACACGTCAGTCGCTTCTACATTACGGGAACGACCGGATTTATATCCGTAATTGAATAGAATTTGTCGGGCCAAAAATGCCAAGTGCGTTTGCAGCAAAATATTTGAAAAAGCCGAAGACGTTCATAAATAAATGGGTGCAATGGTACGCCGAAGTTAAAAACCCTGACGGCTTCCTCGGATGAGACCGAAAAACCAAAAAACCTCTTCAAAGAAAGATCAGAAAATGGTGTAAATGTATCCGAAGACTATATTCGAGAATATTAACGTGCCGAGGACCTCAAATTCCGAAGCACATTGAAAAAACATTTGCGTGAGCTAGGCAAACTCAGAACAGAATTTAACAATCGTAATATACACGGATGAATCATCATTTTGGGCGAATAGTTGCTTACATCGGTGGTGTACTCGGTAACTTCAACGAACTATTAAGCATCCAGTTAAGGTTCATTTTTGGGGCTGCTTCTACGAAAAATGATTTGGCCATTTATTTGTGTTTACTGCCAACTTGAATAAAGTTTCGATGAATAAAATTTACCAAAAAGCACAGCCAACCTTGGATTTTTCAAGAAGAAAACTCTTCCAAGCATCGAAACCAGTGTTGTGTAGAGTGGAAACAGCAGAATGGAAATGTTGGATTAGCCTTTACAAACGCCTGTTGGCATTAAAGCTAATTTTGGTGACTATACATTTTATTGAATATATTGCGTATAATAAATATTATAAGCCAATACAATGCTGTTTGTTAGAATCAAATTGGTCAATTAGTTGGGGACCAAGTTGGGCATTTTCACCATAAAAAAGATTTCAAGCATTTCTTATATGGAAGACTTGTCAAAGTTCCCAATACAATATCCAGATCGTAATTGAGCCAAAGTGGCGCGGGTCTCACGAGGCAGCTGAAGCTCTTCGTCTGCAATAACTGAAGTGAAAATATTTCGGTTGAAAATATGTCGATTACCTTTCGGCAAATATCATTAATATCGTTTGTAGTATGAACAACAAATGCAAAACAGAAGTTTTCTTAGGAATTTCTTACATCATCAGCAAGCTCATCGAAATAAGTTCTAGCAGACGGACCTACATCAACACCGAGCTCTACCAAGTTTAACGCGACCAAGCCAGCAATGCTTATTATATACCATATTTCTGCGTGGCTTGTGTAATTTCGCTAGAATATATTTTTAAAATAACAAAAATACTTCTTACGAAACTGATATGGTTTGCGATAACGTTTTTCTGTTTGTTTAATGTTATCAACAGAGCTATGAGCACTGAATGAATGCTGCACAGAAACACGATAAGATAATAAACTTAAAAGAAAACAACTATCGGATTACACGTATAACATTTTTACTCGTCACAGTTCGCAAACTGAAAATCCTTCATAATAACTTAGAAGATATGCAACTTAAAATTACATATGCATGTAAGTATGTATAAGTATGTAACCCGGTATGACGATTTTCGGTTCATTTCTTGCATCCTTATTCTTATGCACTCGCCATGTCATTGAGTCATAAATGTGTGATGACGCACGAAATTTATACATATACACATGTGTATGTATCTATGTATGTAATTATTGATATGTACGCAAACATGTTTGTATGCAGTACAAAGTATGGTCGCTTGAGAACGATTTGATGTCAGATAATCAGTAGATACATTATTACATTACACACGAATCATTCCATCCAAACGCTTAACACTACTAGTTCATTCCCACGGCAGTAGCGACTACGTTATCGAAACGATAGCCGGATTAATATCAGCCTCATTAACATCCCTCAGCAACAATCCCCTATACTTTATGACGACTTTCTTATGCTGTTGCAACACTACCAAAATATGTTTCAGACTTACCTGAGTATCATTCAGAATCTCCAAATGTTCACCCTTACGGAAGCTTAAGTCCTCATCTGTGCGTGCATCATAATCGTAAAGTGCTACGAATATCTTGGCATTCGCATTGGAAATTTCATTTTCTGGTATTTGTGGAACTTGTCGTATTTGCTCCTGTTGTTGCACAACACCTCGAATTTGATCCGCCGGCTGACTGCCTACACCATCCACATTGGGCACATTGAGTGGGCACTCAATCTGTGTTTTGGGAATGTCCGGTTTCTCTGAACTCAAGCAATTGCCCATTTTGGCAATGATAACAACGATTACGGCACTTAAAACAAAAAAGGCGCGTCAATTTTTCGCACTGCAATTGGGTGTTTATACTAAAGGAATGCTGATTTAGTACGCTGTTTGCGCTGCGTCAGTGGTGGATGTATCAGCACTCAATTGTTTTGCCTGTTCGGTTGATTGATGTTGGGTCTTGTTTGTTTACCAAACAATGCAGTGCAGTGCACGTATGTACAACTTCTCTGCCGTATCCGTTTGCTTTTGCAGTGGTGGTAGTGTTACGTTGTCTGCTGAATTGGGGTGTTGGCTTTGTATTGATAATTGCCAGCGTTGCTTTATAATTTTCAATTTCTCTAGCGTTTACTGTTGCTAGTTGCACACACTACTGGTATATTTCATATTAGTATTTTAACACTTTTAATACACACTATGAGAAACTCTGCGAGTAAATGCATATATTTATTTTTGATTTTATGTATATATATTTATATATATGGTGGATGTGCGTTGATTTCTTTTTTAATGAGCCATTTTGCAAAGGGACGCGACATGTATTCGAAACAGTGAAAACGCTACAATAATTATAAAAAAAAATTTAGGAAAATATGAATATACACAACACTCATACACAACACTCCGTTTATTAGTTTTTCAAATATGTTTCGTTATTAAATATATTTTGTTATAATACAACTATTCGCATGCGAAAAGCAGCAGCCGTGCTAAAGTACGTGTTGACTGGTCCAATACCTCTATTTTCTTCATTTTCACCAGTAACAAAAGAACGTCAAAAACAAGCAGTTGATCAGCAGAGAAAAGAAGTAGCATAATCAACTTTACAATTGAGAAGATGAATGAATTTCGCCAATTGGTTGCAAGCTGTCAGATGAATCGCATACAAAGCGATGCTATTCACAATAGTTTACACCAAAAAAGCGGGTGTAATCCCAAACGGAAAAAAGGAGAAACAAATTAAAAAGAAAACAGCAGGAAGAGGCAAACCAAAAATTGTATGGAAACCCAAATGAAAGAAGAATGCATTTAAACAAATGTTTTACGAAATCCGACGAGGTAAATCTGGAATAAGTTTATATTCATAAATTTATAGATTAAATTATATCACTCAATTTTTAAGAGCACACTCCTCTTCTCGCCCTGTATTAAATGCCTTTTCTATTTTCTTTTTGGCAAATTATTTAACGCGAGTTATTCCACGGTGCCATACAAGTTTTAAGAAACCAGTATATTCATGCGCCAATTACGATTACCATGCAGTGCTAAAAAAATTACAAAAAGGCACACCAATTGCCAATCAGTTTGTGTTAAATTTTATTCAATTTTTTTTAGCTAGTTTGATTTTATTATTTGCTTTTCTCTTTTGCGCTGGCGTTCGCACGCTGTTCCACACCTAATCAAAGCTACCTTTTCCTAATCGCTATGCTGCTGCTTTTCACAGAGAAATTAAAATTTACCTTAACAATAGAAATAAAAAACAATAAACGACACGATTTAATTCACTGTCGAAAATCTTTTTTACACAAAAGATGCAAATTTTTATCCATTTCAACGAATTATTCACGACTGCGACCAGCGAGCACAAACGACACGAATACAGCGGTACAAGTGATGCCGGATGGTCTCGATCAAGAAGACTCAGAACATATTCACAATAATTTCCCACAGTGAACTAAGTTTACAGGGATAAACAATAGTTCCATCTAAAAAATGTCAGCATGCCAACACGAAAATTTAAAAATATCCATATAGAATAATGATTGTTTAAATTATTTATAATAGTTTCACACAAAGCTTGCCACAATATGAAGTATTGGTAATTGTACAGAAGAGCGGCCCTTCAGAAAATCAATATTTTTGTAAAATTTTTTCAATGATATCAATAAAATGTATTGTAAAAGAGTGTTTAAGATCGGGGGAACTATACTTTTATGTAGGATTTACTGTTAATATGAATATCAAATCCGGCGGGCGACACAACAAGAATTACCGCTTGAACATTATATAAGTGTTTTGAAATGTTGTCCAACTCCGGCTACGCAATCCACAGTATTTTTGCGTAGAACTCCTTTTCGCGTGGGCGGCCTTCGGCCGCGCTTCAAAAAAATAACCCTCATCAGTCCAACTCCGGCTACGCAATCCACAGTATTTTTGCGTAGAACTGCTTTTCGCGTGGGCGGCCTTCGGCCGCGCTTCAAAAAAATAACCCTCATCAGTCCAACTCCGGCTACGCAATCCACAGTATTTTTGCGTAGAACTCCTTTTCGCGTGGGCGGCCTTCGGCCGCGCTTCAAAAAAATAACCCTCATCAGTCCAACTCCGGCTACGCAATCCACAGTATTTTTGCGTAGAACTCCTTTTCGCGTGGGCGGCCTTCGGCCGCGCTTCAAAAAAATAACCCTCATCAGTCCAACTCCGGCTACGCAATCCACAATATTTTTGCGTAGAACTCCTTAAACACTCTTTTACAATACATTTTATTGATATCATTGAAAAAATTTTACAAAAATATTGATTTTCTGAAGGGCCGCCGGATTTGATATTCATATTAACAGTAAATCCTACATAAAAGTATAGTTCCCCCGATCTTAAACACTCTTTTACAATACATTTTATTGATATCATTGAAAAAATTTTACAAAAATATTGATTTTCTGAAGGGCCGCTCTTCTGTACAATTACCGAAGTATTTTATCGAATAATTAAAATAAAATAAATAATTATTAAAATAAGTAAATAAAATTTGAACTGATTTGGCCAAATTTACTGTCTTTGAATAATCGTAGACCCTGACGAAAAGACAATTCTACCTGTGAAAGTGTTAGTAAAATGCATGAATATGGTGATATTATATTTACAAAACTACCCAATGTAAACGCCAAGTAATAGAGATTTATAACCGTCCAAAAGCGATCACTGTAAAAATAAAAGCCTATGGCCCTTATTATAAGCAACATTCGATCTTCGACTTTAGTCGAAAGTGCTGATCGAACGAATTTTCATTGGGTATTATGGGGCTCATTCGCTAGAATATGACTATTGTGAATTTCGATCGCTCGACGCATTTACAATAGATAATTTTTTCTCAGCTGATATAGCAAATCAAAATAAAAAAAAATGATTGTATTAAAATTCTTTGTTACCAACATTTTTAAAATTAAAAACGAAAGTATTTTTTGTGAAAATGAGTACAACGGAGTTGTGGTTCGACGATTCATCTCAATGCGAATAAAGCAAATTTTAGGTTTGTGATCATGCAATGAAAATAATTTATATGAATGCGAAAAATCCAGGAGCTACTCATGTTTCTATGGCTTTCAACATGTCGCCATTGCAAGCACATTTAGAAGAGCAACATATCAATGGCCGTCGCAATACTTGGCTTCACGGTATGTAATAAACACCAATTGAAATTCCGTTTTTAATAATTTTTGTCTGTCTCAAGTGATGCTTTGATAAACTCTGAGGAAGGGTCTCTACAAAGGACATACAACAAACAACTTGCTATAGCGAGAAGTATCACTGAGAGAACAATTGGAGTCTTGGAAAACCGATGTTTGTTGCGGGCAAGAGCTCTCCACTATTCTCCAAACAAAGCAACACACATTATTAATGTGTGTGCAGCTTTGCACAACAGTTGTCTGCTTTACAATGTTCAACTTCCGTATGAAGAGTTATCCGATGAGACCCTCAACGATGATGCTGGAGATATTGAAGTGGAGTCAAATAACGGAGAAGCAGAAAACATAAGAAATGAAGTAGAATATTATGGAAAAAACTAAAAAATATTAAATAAAAGCCTTAACGCCATAGTTTCTTTTTAATTTTTGTTATAAATTTTCTTTATTCAAATATTCATCATTCGTCAGCGCATACCTGTCAAGGGAAAATAAAAATGTATTTCTACAAACATCACAAAAAAAAACCATTATTAACCTTAATCCATTTTGCTGCCATTCTAACTGGTGGTCCCAATCAATTCAGCTCTGTTGGAAACTCCTCCCATTTTTTTGCTGCTTGAACTTTTGTGCAAATCCCTTTTACGAATTGTAAATACTCTTGCATTAATGCAACCAGCCTTTCTAATTGCTATTTGGTACTCACGACTTTCGACCTGCATAAAATTAACAAAATTAGTATATGTTTATTATTTGGTTACTATAAAACAATAAATAATCGCAAACAACTTTACTTTACTTACATTTTAACAAATTTTCCCACAATACGCTACACAATCGAAAGAAAAATTGCATTCGACTCTAAATTCGGTATACAACGAAAATTTCGACAGGCATGCACCGCTCCAAATCCACCTTGCACCGTTCGTAATACTAAATTGACATTCGATTTTGGATCTTCGACAACCATCGAATATCGAATGCAACTCATAATAGGGACATTTATTATTAATTGTGATCCTTCCTGCTTAAACCAAATGCTTATTCATGTTTTAATCATTGAACTTGCTTTTGTTTTACGTTCTCGTGCAGTGAGATTTTCGTGGCTGTCTCACGTGTGATTTATAATTTTATTCAAATTCTAAATATACAAATCTTAAATCTAACGTTGACTCTTCACGAAACAGTTCTTTTGAAATAAACACGCCTGAGTCATTAACAACTTGCATTTTATTATCAACAACTGTTAAAATGTTATTCTTATTAACAGTTATTTCGTTATTTTAACTTAAATTTAATTTATTTCAGTAGTCAATAAGTTATTCCTATTCGTATAGTATTCTGCTTCAAATAGACCAATAGGAAAGATTATGATTCTAATAACCATCTGCATTCCTTTTTTTAAGTACAGAAATACATTTGAAGTTTCAAGTAACCATCATCAACAAAGGATAAACAAGGGCAATGTTTCGAGGTATTATCGTATAATATTAAAACATCATAGGCTCATTTTATCCCTGTTGCATATTTGGGCGGTTAGTATTAGCAGTAAAACTGTTTTGCTTTCCGCCGGCAGTATTTGGTTCATCCTCTTCAGGTTCTTGCACAGTGCGTCGCTCCTGCTGGCGTACCAGCTCGTAATAGAGTCCAAGTTTTGCCATTAACTCATCATGCTTGCCAGACTGTCAATTAACAGTTATAGTAAAGTAAATGTCATATTTATTTATAAGTATTTTACCATACCTCCACTATCCGACCATGTTCCATCACCACAATCAGGTCCGCATTTCTTATGGTCGATAACCGATGCGCTATTACTAGCGTCGTGCGGTTCAAAACTGCTGTATCTAAAGCCTTTTGTACTTCGGCTTCACTAGTCGCATCTAGCGCACTAGTCGCCTCGTCCAATATCAAGATTTTTGGATTTTTCAGTAATGCACGTGCTATTGCGATTCGTTGCCGTTGACCACCACTCAATTGCGTACCCCGCTCTCCGACATTAGTATCGTAGCCATCAGGTAATGCACTGACAAAGTCATGCGATTGCGACATTTTGGCAGCGTTGTAGACTTCATCTTCTTTAGCACCTGGGCGACCATAACGTATATTTTCAAGTATTGTCGTTGCAAAGAGTATGGGTTGTTGTTCGATGAAGCCGAGAACATTGCCACGTAACCAATATGGCGCAATGTCGGATAGTTTGTAGCCATCTAATTTAATCGTGCCTGCTGTGGGTTCATAAAAGCGTTCTACAAGTGCAGCGACCGTTGATTTTCCAGAGCCTGAAGCGCCAACAAGTGCTACTGTCTGACCGGGACGCAATATTAGGTTAAAGTCTTTTAAGACGATCTAATAAAAAGCAGGTCCACAACGTTAGAACGTTCTATATATGTAAGTATGTGTGAAATACAGTAAGTTGTTTATGTCCGCTTACATGATCTGGCCTTGAAGGATATGCAAAAGATACATTTTCAAAACGGATTTCGCCATTCAGATGTTTTTGTGGAATCTCATAACCCCGCAACAATTCTACTTTAGGTTGCAATTGCAGATACTGCAAAAAAATTAAATAAATGTAGTAATGTATGATATGGTATGTAGTATCTCTGAATATCTCTTTTACCTCAAATACCCGCGAACCTGCTGTCATGCCGCGGATCATGGTGCCCAGCAATATAGATCCTTGCGCTAAGGAGCGTTGCACACCTTGTGACGCAACTAGAAAAGCCATTAAAGCGCCCGGCGAAAGGCTTTCCGTGGACATCAAATGGCCACCCATGAAAAGCGTGGTTAGCACTAAGCCATTGAGGAAGAAATTTGTCAGACCCTGAAATATAGCAATGCCGTAACCTAATTCTTGTGCTAACCGCGCCGCCTCATTTGTTTCCTGTTTGAAAAGCTCCATTTCACGATATTCGCAAGCGCTGGAACGCACTGTACGTATGTTCGACAACGCCTCTTCACACACAGCCGTAGCACGTTCAGACTGCAAGGAGAGTTTTTAGATATCTTATTCCGAATTTTTGTTTTTTAATGAATTATACATACCTGCGCTTGTGAATTTTTACTCAAATTTCGCAATTTGCGCCCCAGATATGACATAAAAATCACAACCACTGGCACTGCAGCCAACGCTATTGCAGCCATATGCGGTGAAATGAGAAATAGTGATACGCCACCGCCTACAAGTTGAGCCGCACTGCGCAGACCTTGAGAAAAGAATTGCTTAAAGCACGCTTTAAAGTCTTGCACATCTGCAGTAAGACGATTCACCAATTCACCCGTGCGGTTAGCATCGAAAAAAGCGATATCTTGCAGAATTATTTGCTTGAAAAGATCTTGTCGTAGTTTTGCAGCTATGCGTTCACCAACACGACTAAGCAGATAGATGTAAATGAAGGTGAAACCAGATTGGAAAAAATACAGGCTGAGTAAATTACTCGCTGGGCGTCTCACATCGCTGAAGAACGAATTATGCAGGGGATCTTTTACGTAGGTATTAGCATAGCGCGCTAAAGTATTGACCAGATCTCCGAGAAGGTTTGGAATGCGTATATTAATGAAAGCCACAACTAGAGCAGCCTAGGATTAAAAGAGAAACATATTACGATATTTAGTTATATATAATATTTAGAAGATTATTTTCACATATATATTTTCAATAATGTCATGGTAATATGAGATATGCAACCAATTATATGAAATACATAATCAATTTGAACTGATAAGACCAATAATAGCAGCCTTAAATCCTCCATTAAATTATCGGGCTTATCAATCCACATATTGATAAACGAGACAGCGATATTGCCGGAAATTATGACCTTAAAAAAATTTAGCAGATACTTTCAAAAGCGTGTGCGTGTATTTACCGCAATAGCGCCCAGCAGCTCCCACAAATGCGGCTCCAAGTAAGACCATAACCGTTTCCAATCAAATTTACTATCCTCCGATTGAAGTGTCTTCTGCAGCACACCCGTTAATCGACTGCCTTCGCATTGCACTTGCCTGGCGAACGATAGGTATGTGCGTGTGCCCAAGCCCAATGACACCCCGCAACCGCCCCATAGCAAAAGGCGCGTATTCAATATTCGCTTCCCACTTGTCTTTGCCACTTTGCCCGTTTGCTGTTCAATTACGCGCAGCAATTTGTTGGCATTTTTAAAATGAGCGCTAAAATCGCGCACACCATTTAATTGCGTATGAGGCACTTGATAGTATTTCGGCAGTTGCTGTGTTAAATGGCGACTATAAGAAAAGAGAAATCGACCTACTAGTTATTACATGTTTCAATTAAAAAATATTTAGCAACAGAGTGCTTAATGACATAATCACACTCATGAACCGCCGCTTTGCAATTTGAATTCGTAGCCATACTTGCAATTAGCTGCTAACAATCGAAACATATTCGCCACTCCTTTAATTCACCAAATTTTTAATTGGAATACAACCGTTTGTGGTGCCGCGCTTCCCAATAAGAAGTTAACGTAAAGCACGTAAAAATGTTGAGGTTTTAATTTCTTTTACGAAAAAATTAACGGCCCGCATGCACCGACCAAAACACCTGGTCAAACTCACTCACCCACCCAACGTGCAACAAAATCTACCCCACAGAAGAAGCTGAGAATATGTCAAAAAATAACAAAATAAATCGAATTATATAAAAACAATAATAAATTAGTATCAGCTGCTCATAGGAATCACAACGTTGCCACCAGCTCTGTGCAATTCAAACGCAGGGTTGCTCAGAAGGCGCCACTTTGGGAAATTTACAATAGGTGGCGCTTGCTGAATTGAATAATTTATAATATTTTGGTATAAAAGTTAAACCAAAGAATGTTAATGGAATGAGAAGAGCAAATGTTACTGTTAACTGTTCTTAGTACAATTGAGATTTGAAACATTTGTAGCAGAGAACGTTAATGTTCTTTTTGTCTAGTTCGGCCGTCGTTTTAATCAGTGGATTCCGAGCACGTCGTCTGTATTTTCTAACAAAATTGTGTAAATCAGTTAATGGACGGCTGAGAGAATACATTAGGTTATAAATCGCGTTACCAATATAAATTTGACAAAATCAGTTCTCGAGTTGATATAATTTTAGATATGTATTTGCTTAAAATGTTTGTTACAAACACCTATTTTCTTTCTATTCTCTCTTTGCTTACATTATCCTACCTCAACTTTCAGTTGTTTTGCAAATCTTGGAAATTTCGTCACATTAAAATTACACTATTTTTCCAATTCAATCTACGCAACACTTTTATTTATCATACACTAATCATTTTCCAAAACACTGTATACCGTACTTGATTACTTTCGGTAATAGAGTACCAACGGTCTCATCTAAGAGATATGTATCAGATTCGTCAACTTTTACCGCAGAATTCTGGCTGTCAACATTTCGCATATGAAGTTACAGGTGAAGACGACTAATATTAGTGTAAATTACTGTACACGAATTTTAGAAATGAGGTAGAGGCCTAATAACTTTTAATTGCATGGTCGATACAATGTTCTGGACATTGGCGTTATTATTATTATCATTAGTTAATCTGTATTAGTGTTTTTTTATACTCTATTTCATCCTAATTCTTAATTCTATTACAATTTTTACTTAAATGGACCGATTTAGCAACGAGTGGCCTGGCGTTGTCATGCAGCAAAATCAGTTTGTCATATCTACTGTCCCATTCCTGCCGCTTTTCTTTGAGAGCTCGATTCAAACGAATTAGCTGCAGTCGGTACCTACGATCGCGAGTGATGGTTTCAGATGATTTAAGGAGTTCATAATAGATGTGATCCTTCTTATCCCACCAGATGCACAACATAATCTTTGAAGCATGCTTTTTTTTCTCTTGAATTTTATTCTTAAATCACTCGAGTTTCTAAGGTGGTATTTCTGTGCATCCTTTACAGATTCAACTTTATCAGTCAGATAAGTTGGTATTAAGGTATTATATTGTGTTATATTTAACTTTTTCAGCATTCCATGCATTATTTTCACAGGTGTGTAGATGTTGCATTTTATATGCATCTCATTCCTTTTGTTGTTGTTGTTGTAGCAGCACAAACATTCCCCATACTTACATACGGGGAATGCTGCTGGAGTGGCAATCCTTGGCCGGGTATAAATCCGGGTCGTTTCGGTGACAGAGAACCGACTGCCGTGGAACCGCATTTATTGCCAAACGCACCATTCCTTTATTTTGCAATGCTTGTAATCTATGTATTTAGTCGTGTTTGGTTGCAACAAGTATACATTGGATGGTTGAAAAGTATTCAAGATGTGACTTAATAATACCATTATAAATATTTATTGCAGCTATTGTGTCGATTTTACTTCGTATGCTTTTAAGAAAACCAGTCTTGTTTCCACTTTGTTTGACTATATATTGGACGTGCTCATCAAATTTCATATTTTTATCTATAATTACACCTAAATGCTTCATTCATCAATAGCAACATTATTTATTTTAATTCAATTTGACTGTTCATATTAATTTCCATTATTTTTGTTTTATTTACCTTTGAGCCATGGATTTACTTGTTGAATATCATGCATTAGTTTGCTTTCGTATTCAGTTCCGTTTTTTTCCTTCTGTTATTTATAATTTATTAAAACTATTTTTGACGTGATAACGTCTTATAATTCGATTTAGCTGGCTGCACGCACGAAAAAATGTGTCGTTATCTTGCTCAATCGCCGTTATCTTGCTTGAACTGCAAGCGAAAGCGCGGAATGAACGACAAAGATCACAATCGGCCCCCGCATTCGGCAACGTTCGACATCTGGCTCTCTCCTACTTGAGTGAGCATATACATATATGTATGTATTTGTATGTATATGCGCATTTGTATATAAATTTACATATTTGTATTTGCATATGTCTTCTTCCTGTGTGCATGGTAATGAACCATTTCTCTGTTGAGAATAGGACGATGATAGGAAAAGTAGGAAATAAAAGGGGGTGTTTCGAGTGTAATGTATCTTAAAAAAGGCAAATCGATGATGATGCCTCTAAGTGTTGTTGACTTATTAACGTCTGATGTACAATCGAAATTGAACATATCTTTCATGAATTTGATAAATGTTTCGTAATTTTTCACGTTTGTGTAAATGTAACTTGACCTATTTCATTGCGATTCCATTTACCTCCTTCTCTATATCCATACAAAATATCTATCAAACAAATAAAATTAAAATTATCTTTTGAAAAATGCAACCATTCCATTAGTATTTTCTTATGACGTTGTCACGTTAAACTATCGCCAGTAAACCGACTTTACAGACAACCACTTTTTGAATACAATATCAATCAAGTGGCCACCTTTATTAGCAATCACAAACTGCTATCTCTTTTCTGCGTTAGTCATCACCTTGACAAGCATTTCGGGTTTTATAGCATCGATTTCGGCAAGAATGTTTGCATTAAGCTGGTCAATAGTCTGCGGCTTGTTGGCGTAAACTTTACTTTACAGATAACCCCACGAAAAGAAGTCCGGGGGGGTTAAGCCGGGTGACCTGGGGGGCCAGTCGATGTCGCCGATGCTGTCCCGGGAATTTTCGTTGAAGAAATTCAATTGTTGCATTCGCAGTGTGGCATGGCGTACCGTCTCCTTGAAACCAGTAACCGCCTAAACCTTTCCCACGCATTTGCGGACAGACATAATGAGCCAACATCCATCGTTATCGGCTCCCATCGACCGTTTCGTTTTCTCGGTAAATATATGGCCCAATGATGGTTTTGGCGCAAATGCCGGTCCAAACAGTAACTTTCCGGTCATGCAATGGCGTTTCATGGATCTCGTGTGGATTCTTCGTTCCCCAAATGCTGCAATTTTGTTTATTCACGCTGCCAGAGAGGTTAAAATGTGCCTCATCAGTCATTAAAATTTGCTTCCAAAAATTGGGTTCAGTGTCAACCATTCGAGCGACTCTTTGGCCGTATTCCAAGCGACGTTAATAGTCTGTTGGCAATATTCTTTGTGTCAATTGCACTTTATACGGAAACAAATTTCAATTATCCTTTAAAATGCGTTGCATTGTGGTTTCACTGACGCCAAAATGGTGAGCACGACGACAATACGACACTGTTGGCTCCTGGGCAACGCTCTCCCTCACTGCTTCAACAAGTTCATTGGAACCTCTTGGTCGTTAATGAACGACATGTTGACGATCTCCTACTGTCCCGTGCTCAAAAAATTCGACACCAAATGACGAATACGAGTAGTATTGTCAGACGGAGCCTGTTTGCCGCGATACTTTTTGCGATATGCGCGTTCAGTTAGAACAATAGAACGACTATTTTCGATGTATAGCGTCACTATTTCAGCGCGTTGTGTCGGTGCAAAGCGATCCATGGTTGAAATTGTACACAATTGACGTATCGAAAACATGTATGTATGTTGAAGTCGATCGGTTAGTAAATGACAAAGTTATTCCGCGTTTGCCTACCGACACAAAAGATGGCGCACCCTGTATTATGCTTTACGTTATGCTTTAATACGTTTTCAATATCATTTATGTAAATAATAAATAGTAAACCACCTAGAATGGACCCTTGGGGAACACCTTTTTCTACTATTTCAAATCCAGAGATGCATCCATTTACTCTGGTTCTTTGAGTCCATTCAGTTAGATAAGAATTGGACTATTTTAATTCATTATCTTTTATTTCACACATTTTTATTTTGTCTCACTACATTTCCCTTTCTATTGTTTAGTGAGGTCTTTTGAAGTCTAAAAATACAACCATAATTTTATACTTTCAACACTTTTCCATTCGTTTATTGGGTAGTCTACTGCAGATTGCATGAATACTTCTTTCAGAAACCAAATTGGCATTGCGAGAATAAGGTATTTCAGGGTATACCATATATTATTCAAGCTGTTCTTTGACAACTCTCTTTAGCAGTTTTTCTAAGGTTTTTCATCCATTAATTGGTCTGAATTCCACGAATTTGCTGGTA